>WSYH01004376.1:0-53987 GCA_036426205.1 Ascaphus truei | reverse complement strand
ACATCCCATTGAGGATTTTGATTATTAAATCATTTATGGAATGATCTGGTTGTGAGAAATGATGTCCCACTGGTGAGCAGTATCTTCCTTCTTCGTAGTGATGAATAGAGTGTGTGCATATTCATTCTGCCTTGAAGCTTTTGGCTGGTTTTGCCAATGTAGCATCCTTGGTCACATTTGTTACATTGAATCATATAGTGTGTGTGTGTGTGTGTGTGTGTGTGTGTATATCTCACACACACACACGGACAGTGCGTGTGTGTGTGTGTGTGTGTATATCACACACACACACACACACGGACAGTGCGTGTACAGTGATATATCAAAACATACACCGATATAACTACACTATACTGTATATGATGAATAACCAGCATGTAGTACAGATGCCTAAACTATATATAATGAAAAAATATCCTACAGATAAATCTAATAATAACTCTGATGTGTTGTGAATGTGTTGATAGCTATGTGAGCAAAGCTTTGTTACAAAATATACAATATAAAAAAATATATATATAATTATATTAATAATAATATGAATAATAATAAACAAAAAATGAATACAAATTTAAAAAGTTTAAGTCCAGAAAAAGTAATATATAAAAGTTCTGGTATCACTGTGACCTAATCATGGGTTAACCTTATCTAGGTCTCCTTGGATACTTGCAGCCTTCTTCCTGGCTTCAACAAACTCCCATTGTACAATCTAAACAGAAAAAAAGGTGTGTGTGTGTGTGTGTGTATCTGTATAGATACACACACACACACACACACACACACACACACATATGGTGATACTATATCAAGTGCGCAGAAACTATAGGGTTAATTAGTTAATATATGTGCAGCCTCAATGCTGGTTTTAACACAAAAACCCAAGTATCTATGAAAAACTGTGAATTCGGCGCAACAAGAAACTGTTGTAAACTTGTTCCAGATATTCAATGATATAGGGGCTAATGAGGTGTACATCATAAATTTGATAAACATAATCTGGATAGGTGTTAATCTACTGTAAGTATCAGTACTTAGAAATTACACCCAGTAGAAGCAAAAGTCAATGGTGTCCCTCAGTACTGATAGGGAGTCAATGCAGTACAGCAGCGTGTAATGTCTCTGTGTTTGTGTTTTTCTTTCTATGTCACAACGGTAACACTGCAATGGTTAAATACCTTTGGCTTAGAGTCCCAAAGCCAGTGTATGACACATGTATTGAACGTTTCTCACAGGATGCAGTGATTTCCACTCAAAATGCATATATATGCGTCTTACCAAGTGTCTCACCAGCGGGGATCTGTAGTTGCCACTGCCGATCTCCCAATAGAGTGCAGTGGTTCGTCTTACTTGGTGCCTCCCAAACAGATCTTTCACCGGAGCCTGATTGGTCTCAGACTGTCTGTTTCTTCTCTCGTGTCCCACTGGACGATTTATGGTTCTCTCAGATCCGATGCAATCTTTCCACAACTCCGTCCTCCGATGGCTGCCTGGCTGCACGTCCCACAGCTAGTGTAATGCTTCCCCTCAAAGATTCCACTGTAGATGTATAGCGCTTCCCCTCAGGTACTTAGCTGGATATTTCACCTTCCTCTGCAAACCTCCCAACCGTCCAAACGGCTGCACGTCCCACGAATGGTACCGCACCTTTCCTCAGCTGCTTCAGAGTCACACACCCTCCTCTCTGATTATCAGCTGTGCCGAGAGTGTGAATGCTAGGGGCAAGCCTCAATCACTGTATGACTGGAATAGGAAATAGGGGAAGTGGTGGAGAGGAAAAATACTGCAGACACTCCAATATCATTAGAAATTTGTATTGAAAGGGTAGAGACAGTGGGTACCATGTACAAATAGCAGGTATATCTCCTCTCAACCCTACGCGTTTCGTCTATATACAGACTTCATCAGGGGTATAAAAGTATAAAATATGTACCCTATATTTATACCTGTGTCTATACTTCAATAGGTTGATTGAACGATTGTACATCCAATCAAAAATAAGCAATTAGTGGCCTAGCTATATGACCACAATTAAGAACAAAGAAAATATATATATATACACAAGGAGAAATATATATATACATTTGGTTATATGTTGCAGACAATAAGACAGTTTGTAAACCTGAATAATATAGTTAAGTATAAAATATAATAATAAAAATGAAAAAACGGATTAACCCTTATTCACAAGATATGTATAATTTTCTGACATCCAAAATATCATATAGAGATAGCACAAAATAATACATGTATCTAAATGGACACATTTTGATATTACAGCTAAACCCCGTTATAACGCGCCTCGTTATACCGCGATTCGGTTATAACGCGGTTTTCCCGTGGCTCCCGTTTTTAAAAAAAAAAAAAAAAAAAATTAAAAAATTTTTTTTTTTTTTTTTTTTTGCACACTGCACACACTCACTGCACACACACTGCTCATTGCTCACACTGCCACACTGCACACACACTGCACACTGCACACACACTGCTCATTGCTCACACTGCACACACTGACACACTGCACACACACTGCACACTGCTCATTGCTCACACTGCACACACTGACACACTGCACACTGCACACACACACTGCTCATTGCTCACACTGCACACACTGACACACTGTACACACACTGCACACTGCACACACACTGCTCATTGCTCACACTGCACACACTGACACACTGCACACACACTGCACACTGCACACACTGACACACTGCACACACACTGCTCATTGCTCACACTGCACACACACTGCTCACACACACTGCAACCACTTACACACACTCCAGAACACTCACACACACTTCACACACTCCCAGACACTTACAACACACTACCATTAGACCCTTACACACACTTAGTACACATCATACACTACAATCAACCCACAAACACACCCTATATACACACACACTTTTCTCTCCCATATATACATACCACACACCACTCGTCTTCCTCTACTCACGACTGGTTGGGGTCGGAGTCAGTAGGAAAGGCCCGACCAGCCACCACCACCCGCTCCCCCCCTCCTCCCGTGTCAGCAGCGAGCGCCAGGACATACGGGGGGAAAGAAACCCCCCCGCTAAAAACCACCTCCATCAGGCAGCGGTAGCACCGGCACTGGAGGTCATGTAAGTCGTGCCGAGTGACATCCCCGCTCCCATCTCCTTCCCCGCGGCTGCTCCCCTGCGTGACAGGGGGAGCGTGGAGCGAGGGACTGCCCACCGTCCCTCTCCTCCCCCGCTGCCTTGTCACGCTGTGACAGGGGAACGGGACGACAGCAGGACTCCCCTCCCATCTCCTCCCCCGCGGCCTGTCACGCGTGACGGGGGAAGCGGGGACCGGCAGGGACATCCCCGCTCCCATCTCTGTCCCCGGATGAACTGCATTAACAGCGGCTGGCATTTTTTTTTTTTTCGCGACCCCGTTAGTAAGTCGGTGGTCTCAGGGTGGACCCCGAGACCCGCGTTTATAACGGGGTTTAGCTGTATTGGAAACATTGAACACATACAATCCAAAAAGGCAGATATGTATAGTCACATTACAAGAGGGATAAAGATCTTATTTTATTGAAGGAAAGCTCCCAGATCTATATCGACATTATGTCCGTTGGGCACCAGAGTTTTCATTAGTGCAATCATTTAGATTCTAGTTTAAGAAATTTGGTTCAATATATCTCCCCCTCTCCAATTTGGCTCTAACATATCAATACCAATGCATTTAATTCCCACTGGACTTGGACCATGGCACTCTTTGAAGTGTCCCGAAAGACTGTGTTACATGAAGCCCTTCTGATTGTTAGTATATATCACTATTGTTAGAAATTAAGATGTAGTAAAAGTTCAGTAATTTATTAGAATAAAAGATGTAAAATTATATATACACACACACCCTACACAACTACACATACATACACACTCATAACACACACAAACACGTGTGTCTGAGACATTCTGATGCACTTAAGTTAATATTTAAATAGCATTCAAGATACTATTCATTTGTAATTTTTTTTTCTCTCTAAAAGGTTTTCGATAATTGTGGACCAACATGAAAAAAATGTATCCGTGTTTTTTGAATGAGCTTTTGAGGCCACTCTCGTACTTATCTCCAAATGTCAAGTAAGTTGCAGTTCTGTAGCCTTCTTTTAAAGTACTAGATTGCCACCTGTACAGGATTCTCCCCCCAAATGTCTAATACTATTTGATCATTAATGTAACACACATTTAGGGCATTACACCACCACTTATGTTTCGATTGCCCATAGAAAATGCACGATTAAAATTATCATATTTCCCAGTTATCTCCACTGGTTTCAGGTGTTGTTCATGTATCAGTCTCCGTGTGTGTGTATAAAAGTGTTTTGAGGAGGTATATTCACTGGGTACTTTACTAAAACAGGACTCCCCCTGCCCGCCCCCCCCCCCCCCCGTCCCCCTCCCACAAAACCCATATTTTTTGAGCTCTGGATCTTCGTGTTATCATCACTAAATTGAAATGCTTGGCAAATCTCTTGTGAACTCTAACAGCTGTGATTCATTGGCGAAGCAGCAAATGATGGTGGAAATATTAGTCCTTAGTTCTGCAAAGCGGTTCGGCAAATAGAATCTGGTAACATGACGGTTACAATTCATCTGGCCATGTTACAAAAGCGACCTTGGGGACCCTCTGCCCTGCCACATTGAATATTTCACTGCGTGCCGCCGGCAAAGATAGATAAATTTGGTGGCAACCAGGAGTCTTCAGAACTCAGTGCAAACCGGCTGCGACAGAAATGGCAAACCAATCTTGGGTTGAAACCGGAAACCAAAAGTGGAGCAGCATGTTTGCTTACAACTCATTTGTTTTTGTTTTTCAATACTCCAAACCTCTGATTGAAGTGTAAAAAAAAGGTTGGTGGAATTTACAGTAAACCAGCTGAGGCTGCTTGTGACAACAGCATGAAACTCTAGGAATTTGTTTGTAGTCACTCAAGGTAATTACAATGCAAATCTAGACTGAGACTATTTAAGTAAGTAACCAATGACTTGTATACCTCCCAAACCACTCCTCTGCACAACACTGCAAAGATGCCTGTGAACACCACCTGGTGGATATCTGGGAAATAAGCTAATTAAATATGCGAAGTATTTAAAATTATTTCCCTTTCTCCAAGTTTAGGTCTGACTTAACCAACGTAACATTAGCCCCTGTTTAGTTAATAATGCGTTTTGGGATAATGCCTCTTTTGAATCTCGTTAATACTAACTGCTGTTATAGTTGTATAAATTACTCTATGGGAGAAAACAACATATTTTTTAGGTTTGACTTTAAGGTTGGGAGAGAAGGCTTGTAGTATGCGCGGGTGAGGGAGTTTCCACAGTAAGAGTTCATGAAGGGAGAACATTTAGTGCTAAAGAGCTGTAGAAGTGAAAAGGGGCAGAAAGAAGACCATTATGAGCAGGGAACGCAAGTAGGGGAATGGTAAAAAAAATAAGACCTGAGGCTGTATGAAGGAGCAGAAGAGTGGAGAGTGTTGAAGGCAAGAATGTCTACTGTGATGCTGGGACTACTTAGGGAAGCCCATGGGAGGTTTTGAAGGAAGTTATAATCTGACACTGCTATGGGAGAAGTTGAAATGATTCTAATGGTTCCATGGACTGTGATGGATAAAAGGGGCTTATGGACTGTTTAGGAGAATATGAGGAACTTTTTAGTCATTATCTTTGAGGCATAGAGTGCCATCCACGAGATCAGACAAGAGGAGTGTTGTATGAATCACTAAAATAATAACTATCGTGATATATACCCCAGTAGAAAAAAACAAAAATCTAAAGTAATCCAGCTGCTTCAGGTTCTTTATTGTGGAATTTTATAGACGAAACTGTTAGCATCCCTGCTCTCTGTAAAATTCCGGCATTTATCCATTCGTAATGGCCCTGGAATTTTTGACACCCTGCCAAGTTTTTCAGCCCAATCTCTTTGGTTCTCATACATACATAGTGAGTTGCCAGCTTTCAAACAGGGGAGGTGGATTGGCAAGGAGGCACCAGCCAGGCACTGACTCCTCCCCCACTCTGCCTGCATAGAGCTCTTCACTGTGTGTGTGTGTGTGGTGTTCGTTACAGAGGGTGGGGGGGGGTGCTACCATGTGTTTTGTTTGGTGTGTTTGTGTATCTGCAATGTGTTTGTGGCTGCAGAGTGCGTGCGCGGGCCTATAGAGGGGCTTAGTGTGTACATTTCATTTTAATAACATGTAACAGTAAGCATACAAATGTAGATGATTCTGATAAAAATCATTGACTACAAAAGTGTTTCTCTTTATATGAAAAATTTAATAATAAGGCCTACATTTAGCCTATAATAGTAATAATCCCCTCAGAACACGGGGATTACGTGCCAATAATGCCCTGGCTGCAAGAGTTGAAGGTCCCGAGGCGAAGCAAGGGACTTTAACCCAGTCAGGGCAGTATTGGCCAGTAATGCCGTGTCTGAAGGGATTATTACATTTAAATATAATTCTATAAGAATGCATTTAATTTTAATGAAGGTAATAAAGCAAATACGTTTTTTTAGCATGTTTTAATTTTACACTTGTGTTTAACCCAACTCAGGCCAAGAGGCAATGAGATATTTGGGTCGTGTTGCAGTATGAGATTACGGGTGAAATAGATATTTTATATCATCATTGTAATTTAAAGGTAACGTTGGTGCTTTATAAATGCAGGACTTTTTTTATATGTTACAATTTTTAGTTTACTATTATACTGGAATAACATTAAAAAAATACAAAGGGTCAGCAGGCAACCTTTTAGACAGTTTTTATTTATACCTCCTCCTCCTCGTTTATTTCCTAAAAAGATGATTTTTCTAGTAATTTTTCCTAAAACTTTCAATCTTAATATTACATGCTAAAATATATATTGCAATGCAGTTTTCTTATACGTTTTTTTAATTTTTTTTATTTTTGTGTGTCGTGTTGATGAAAAATTCAACTGTGTACAACCATTGTGGTATAGAAGACAACTCGTCAGATTACATCATTTCTCAAGGAAACGATTGAGACTGCAGCAAAACTCGATAAGCTATATATTGCTGTTTACAGATGGCACTGATAAACACAATTCTGAAACCGTTGAAGCTACATTACAGGAAATATATTATTTGTTTTTACTTTCCCTATGACTACATCCAGCCTGCAAGTTGAAATTATGGATAAAACAAAGAAGCATTCCCAAAAATGAAAATCAAATCAATAAACAATTGAAAGGGAACACGAAGTATGAACAATAAATAGTGGCCACAGATGAAGGATATAAAGATTGGAATCCGACGAGACCTGAAAACAAAGCGATAAGCAGCGTGAACAGGAAACAATGAACACTGTGCAGAATACCTCTAACAATTTGGATCCTCTGAAATAAGGATGATTAATTGTGTCTTATTTTCACATACAGCTACGTACTCTCATGACCTCAGCAATGGAAGCTGTTACACACAATCTTTCCCTTTACAAATATAGAATATTAGCAATCGGAAGAAACCCCCATGGAACCATTTTTTATTTCTCCCAATTCGACCACAAGTACCAACGCATATGAACCCTAAACGTACTGTAATGAAAGAATTTAGCAGGGGGAAAAATGAAAAAGACCTTAGTAGAGCTGTCCTCATAGACTGTGAGGAGGGCACATTCTACGTGCTTATTTCAGAAAATGGAATATGCCGGTATATCTCTTCACTCCTAACTACCCTACATTACGACTAACACCTTACCTGCGCAGCCTCAAGATTTGTGAAGCAAATGTTACACCTACAAAAGTTAGTAACTTACATCAAAATGTATCCCCCAGAAAAAATATTGGAGGAATCTGTGTCCCTGTTGCTGTCTCAGAATAATCATCTTCAGTACTTGTCAATATCAGAAAAAAAGCAAAGAGGAGGTTACTGTTGTCTTTTCCAATTACTCAACAAATAACCATCGTGTGGACGAAACAGTGGAAACTCTAACAGATAACTATCCCACTCAAAAAAATACATCTGGGTTCTAGGAACGCTCTGCGTCCTGGAAGCACTTTTATTTGTCTCACTGTATAATTCAAAAGCTGTTGTATCCACTGTCTGAATGAATTCAGAGGCAAAAAATGGGAAGGACCTTGAACTAGTGTGCTTAATCAACATATGAGGAGAGCTCAATCGCTCAACAAGATTGTTTTGCCAGGAAATGGTGGAGGAACAAGTTCTGGCCGCCTCCTATTCTGTTCTCCCCTAACTTTATTACCATCACTTCTTGTCAGCATGGAGGAGATCAGTTCTGGTTGGGTCCTCAGGAACATAGGGAAAAATTGCTACTTCGGTACCTTTCCTCCAGACAGAGTATTGGAGAAATGCAGTTCAGTGTCACCAATGGAAATTTGCTGATCAGATGATGGACCAACCGGTTTTGCATTCCCTGCGAGAGTAATGGTTAAGCATATTGTTGCCTCCCCTGAAAAGCTAGTCGAGGGTCGAAGTCCTTTAGCATACAAGCCACCCATCAGTTTCCAACAAACAAAAAAGCTATGAAAGACCTGAAGTCGGAGGTTTGGCTCCATTTTTCATATCCCCAACTGATAACTTGAAATGCTGTTTCAGATACTGCAATTGCATGATTATTCGGGTGAAAAGTTATTTGGTACCGTTGCTTGGATGAACATCTTTATAGACTACACCCAGAATAATAATAACACCAAAAGCTTGACTTGGTTTGGCTAATTCTCCTTATGCTACATTAGCCTCTGCAGAGTGTTCATCAAAAATACAGAGACTGGCAACCGTAAGCAACTCCTGATAATCCAAATTACATTTCCTTGCAAATAGCAAGAAGACCTCAAAACTGGTGGGAATCACTTTTCAATTTGTTCTGCAGATTCTACTAAAGTAATATGTATGACACTGTGGCCCGCACAATAACAGGGGATAAAGAGCCAACAATGTTAGGCAGCTAGTTGCTTTATTGAATTGCAGACTTACAAGACGTTTCTCACACCAATGTCACAAACAATGGGTGTTTCAAACTTTATCATCTGCCAGATGGACCCACGCCAGTAAACCCAGATTTTACAGCCTCCTCATCTTTTGTATGAAACCAATGATATTTTGTGACTCGTCACCCACCGACCTTGCCAAAAAAAATCACAATCGTTGTAGCTGAATATTTGGCACTTGATTTCAGCCATACTCCTTTAAAAAATGTTGGTTTGTAAATAGACTGTCTGAATACCTTCACCTCAATCGTCGCTTACCACTCCATCTTCTTTTCTAGGGCCGCAATGTCCAGATATGTAATTGAAAATGTGCAAAGCACGTAATATTTCTCCAAGGTCACTTGCAAGAAGCGATCTAAGTGGTGTGAATTACATTTTTACAGCTGGAATTGGATGATGCAGTTCAGAACCCGGTAATTTTAACACTTACTGCTCATTGGGTAACATTTGCAGTCTTCGTTCAGGACCGCATGTAGTGAAGATTACCACTGTTCAGCACTGTTACATGTTTTCACAGATTGATTGTGACTATAACGGTGTCAGTGTCAAAAACTCATTATGAAAAACATTCATCAGATAATCAATAAGGGGGTGGTGGTAGAAAGGGGTGAGCTGCTACAGTCGTAGGTACGATATCAGAAACGAGAGAGATAGCGAGGATGTATAGAGGTAGGAGTGTGAATTCGTGATTGGAGGCCGGCGTCCGTTACTTCCCACCTATCTTTCCCCCGCACCCCCTCCCCACACCTAATGAACGTTCCCTAGAAGGGATGGTCTTATTGCTGGTGGAAATGGGGACCGTGTACTGAATGAAAGAAGACGAACGAGTGAGAGTACTGGAGCCGCGTAGGAGCTATAAATCAGACACTACGCAATAAGGACAGGTCGAGGAAAAAGGATCGATGAAGAAGTGGAGACGGACGACGTAACGGAGGATGGAGGCGCACGGAAAGGAAGGGAAAGAGCTGAGCGAGAGCTAAAGACGGCTCGAAAGGGAACGGAGCGACTAAAGTGGGGGTAATTTGGATGAACAGGTAAAAAGTAAAAGTCAAAGAATAGTATGAGAAAAAAGGACATAAGCCAGGGAGGTAAGAAAGAGGGGGAGGAGTCTGAATGTCGGAAACCCTGATGACAGAGAGCAAAGTAGTAAAAAAGGCAGAGATTGTAGGGATCGTTACAGAAGACATCCTTCCACCCCCTCTCCTTCCCCCCGACCGCCTACACCCCCCCATGGGGTCCGTCCAAGCTCCCCGATCGAAAACCCCATCATACTAAAAGTCTACAGGGATGTATTATCCGGTTACAGCAACGCCCGGGCAGGAGAGGGGGGGAGAAAATAGAAAATTGGGGAACCGAATTGGGCGACAAGAAATTAAAGCAAATGGAATGAATTCTATAAAGCACGAGCGAGAACGAAGCTAATGGCGACAGGGCGAAGACAGGGGGGAAGAACGGGAAAGGAACGAGGAGAACAAAAAACAGAAGCCTGGACAGACTAGTAGGAAGAGTTAAGAGGAAAGACTAGTGATGAGACGGGGTGGGCAGAGAGGGGGAAAGAAAGGAGAGAAAAAAGATAGACGAAGAACTCAGGGTGCAGGGAAGCAAAGAAAGGATACCGAGGTAGTAGGAGGAAAGAGGGACTGCAGCAAAAAGGACGTATAAAGAAGCGACGTCATGTAAATACAAATGAGAAAGCACGGACGAACATAATCAGTAGGAAGACTGAAAATGCGTGAGCTGACTGATGACCCGGTGGGAGGAAGCGGGTGAGAAAAGGCTACTAGGGGCTTTGTAGAAAGAATAAGCTTGGAGGTTAGAAGTTGGGTAGAGGTAAAACAACTGGGAGTAAGACGGAGAGAGAAAGGAGGGGGCGGTCTAAAGAGAGGGGAGGAGGAAGGTTATTAGAAGCGGGACAGGATGAGGAGTGAATGTCGGGGGACAGTAGGAGACGGAGAGGGAGGTGAGGGGAATCCGAACGGGAAGAGAGGTGGTAGAGGCGTGTCCAGAGTTAAGGGGTGGGGTGGGTAGGCAAAAGTTGGAGTAAGGAGGGCCGTCAAAGGGAAGGGAGACGCGAAGAAGATTCGGAGGACTACGGAGGAGGCAAAGAGGAGAAGTGGGAAGAGGAACGGGAAAAAGAAAGGCAAATTAGGAGCAAGGCGAATGGAAAAGAAGATACATTAGCGAGGAGAAGAGAAAAAGGGAAAACGAAGAATGGCGGGAGGTTAGACCTGAGTAGACGGGTCGGACCCGAAAAAAAGAGAGCGAAAAGCAGCGGGGGAAAGAGAATGAAAGGGTTAGCCATAGGAGTCGGTAAGCAGGAGACCTTAGACCGCCGGGGACACAGGGCGAGCGAGGATGGAGAGAACGAATGCTGAGGTGAGAGTGACGGGGGAGAGTGGTTTCAAGGGAATCGACTCGGGCAGGGAAAGAAGAGGGATGAGGAGAGGAAAAGGGAAGAAGGGAGGGTAGGGTACATGCGTAGATATAAAGGTGGAGAGGAGGGTAGAGGAATGGGAGGACGGATAATTCGGTAGAAAAGACGGAAGAGAATCTCCCGCGCTGCCCCGCCAACCACCACGCTACGTACCACCCGGCGCCGCACATACCACCCCAAGCCGTACTTAACTGACTAGGTGCGAATCAGCAATCGCGCAGATACACCAAGGCGCAATCCACCGACTAGAACATTGAAAAGTGAAGTGCGAAGAGAGAATGGATGTGAGAGTGGAGGGTGAGCGAGGGGGGGTAGAAGAATGAGAAGGGGTGTGAGGAGTAAAGGGGGTAAAAGGAAGGGGAGGGATATGAAAGATCGCAGAAGAGAGGGAGGCGAAAAATGTGTGGGGGTAGAAGGGGTATGTGCGGGAGAAGCAGAAAGTGTGGCAGGGAAGCCGAAGACGGTTTGACAAGTGGGGAATAAGCAAGCTCAAAGATAAAGGAAAAAACTGAGATTAAAAAAAGCACCCTGACTATGGCTAAAGGGGGAGTATGACGCGATGTAAAAGTGCTGAGAAAAGTAAAGGGAGAGACATGTTACATTAGGAATGGGAGGTGAGGGTTGAGGGCAATATTCGATAGGAGGGAAGGGAGTGGAAACTGGTGGAGTAGTGAGGTGAGTGTGTGTGTACAAGTGAATTGAGTACTGATAGGGCTATAGATGCTGAAGTAGACTTAAAAATTAGATACTAGACGGAGTACTAAGGAGAAGTCCGAAGGAGTCAGGAGAAACTTTGGGTGGGAAAACTAAATAGTAAATATGTTGACACCAGATGTAAGCCACGGCGTCCCGCCGTCACAGGGCACAAGAAGGCAGAAAGGTAGTAGCTACTAAAAAGAGGTAGTGAGATGGGTAAGAGGGAAGGGACGATGGATAGAAGAGGGGGCCTATTAGGGAAAGACTAACCGCAGGGAGTCCCACCCCCCTATAGGATATGCGGGTAACATAGATGCGGATTGAAAATCAAACATACGAATGTAGAAGAAGAGATAGCGCCTATGTTGGGGCTTACTGGCAGGGTATGAGTGAATGGAGAGGAGACGATGGGAAAACAAAGCGTAAAACAAAAAACGAAGCGGTTACGAGCGGGGGTGGGCCAACGTTGGAAACCAGAGGGAAAGTGGAACTGGGAGGGGTAGGTTTGAGTACAGTGGTGTGACGTTCCAAGTAAGAGGACTGCAGGTGAATTAGTAAAAAGAGCGGAGTACGAAGAAAAGAGAAAGAGAACACATGTCTGTTAGGAGAAGGTCGTTAAATGAAGGAATTCAGGAGAGTAAATGGAGACTAGCACAGTGTCGAGTGCCAATTTGACAACGGAGGAAAAAGGACCCAAAGTCGTCATGACAGAGAACTTGGTACAGAACAGGGGGAAGGGGGCAGAATCTCCCGCCTTGCCCTCCTCCCCCCGCCCATCTACTCCACACAGTAGCGACGTCCAGGGTGGTAACACCGATTATGCTTCATACTACGAATACAGAAAATTAAGAACCAGAACAATCATGTAGCGACGTGCGCTAATCTAAAGCAAGCAGGAAAGAGGAATAAACGAATCGAATGAAAGAAAAAGCGCAGGGCAAAGTAAGATCTATGATTCGGGAGGAATGGGGTTGAGAAAAAGCCTAAATCTGCCGTGCCAGATAGCGAGTATGGAAGACGCCGATTACGGAGCGTTGGGCTGATATAAGAAGTAGGGTATGAAAAAGAAAGAGGTGGCTCCAGGGGTAGGAAAAAAAAAAAGTGGGAAACATGTCAGTCCGGTCCCACGTGTAGTGGGAAGAGTACGAGAACTAAGGATACTATGCAAGGTGCAAGCGCAATACGTTAAGTCAGCGACCGTTTGATATGCCATGTCTAAGGTGTGCAGACGCGGGCACTTAATCCGTACGGCAATGATTATTAGGGGCCAAGGACATCTAGTCCATCACTGACTAGAATCCATAGCGACAATGAGTGCCTCTGTCAACTGGCCGAATACTCCTGACAATATAAGCGACTATACGCGATGACAAAGGGCGAAGCGCAGAGCTTTGAGTCGTAGAAAATTCACTTGAAAGGGAGGGACAAACAACTACAGTGCTTGGAACGTCCGTGAGGCTCCAAAAGAATAAGGATGAAACAAATACTGCTTGGAAGGAAAACAAAGGAGTAGATTAAATCTTCCCGGAGTGAAGGGCAAAACAAAGAGCGGGCATAAGGGGCTGTGGAGTGACAGGGGCAAGGCGACGATGCGGAGGGGAACAGAAAGACGTAGCAGAACAAAAGGAATGTGACATAGAGTCGAATCGAGGGCCAAGAACAGGAAGAGGAATGAGAGAGATATTGATGGAACAGGCGTGGCGAATAAGACTCAATTACAAGGGGTTATGAAAGAGCGGGCGGTTCAAAGACAAAAAAATCAGAAAGAAAAGAAATAAGGAAACGCAGAATAGGAAAAAAAAGACGTAAAAGGTTAGTAGAAAAACAAAAAACAAAGACAATAAAAAAAAAAGAAAAAAAAAAGACTAAGAGGAAAACTCCCAAGTGCCGCAGCTACTCGATTGAAGGCCAAAATGAAGGGGAAACATGGTAGAGGCCTCAAGGGAAAGCCAGATGTGGACTCATGCTATGAGATAGAGTATCAAATAACGGAATGATAAAGCGGATGGAGGTAGGCAGTGGGTACAATCAAAAGGCGTGGATGTTATTCAGATGAAATAATAAAGCGTGGCAAAGGCAGGCGGCCCGAGGGGCGGGATATATCGTCAGGAGGAGGGACGGGGGGGAAAAGTAAGGGCGACGAAGGGAGGGGCGGAAGGGACCCAAGAAGGAATGACAGAAATAACGGAAGCCCGTAGTGGCAAGGAACTTAGAATGGGACTAAAAAGGGAAAGGTAAGATAGTTAAAAAAACGAGTGGCTGAAGACGACTGGGGTTAGTACTGAAAAAAGATTATTGGAGAATACAGCGAAGACTTGGGGGGACGAAAGGGAATCAACAAATCACAGTGAGAACGAGATGATGGACCTTACTGAAAAGAGAAGGAAGCGGAGAAAAGAGAGAGGGGGGAAGAGGGGTGAAGATAGGAAGAGATGGAAAGCCGGATCCGATGGGTGTGTGGGGGGGGGGGAGTAGGATTAAATGTAAGGGGAGAAACGAAATTACAAAAGTTTATAGGAAGCAATACAGAACACACGAAGGAAAGGTTTTGTTTTCGCGTTTGCCCTTTCCACCTCATCTCCCGTCCCACTTTCTTGCATTACATCCTCATCCTAAGTCACAGAACGCGCACTATTTCCTAACATAGCAAAAGAGCCTCAAACAATCGCCACCCGACTGGGTACAAAGATCCGAAGACGTGTAACCTGATAAAACCCCATTCGAACCAGTAACTCTTCTCCGTCCGCGAAACCACTGTACTCCTCCGCCGAATACGACCCCGGCCTCCGCCACCCCCGCCCAACAATTCCGCTATCGTGCTCACAGGTCAGAACAGAAGGAGGGGATGCAACAGATAGAGAAATCACTCCGCTAAAAAAGCCAAGGATGGTCTCTAACGCTACTTGCGGTATGACAAAAGGATACAAGTGGTATGATGGCCAGAAAAGTGTAAGCACGGAGGGAGGGATAGAGTAAAAAGATGGGGTAGATGTATTATAGACTGAGAGCGGCCTGGTGATGAATAAGCTGAGACGAGAGGACAAAGAGGGAAAGCGCAAGGAGGAAGGGTGGGGTGGCTATGGATATGAAGAGAGGACGGAGGCGTAGGGCGGGGTGTGGACTTAGAGAAGTGAAACAGGGGTTAGAGGAGTGTCGGGAGTGCGGTGAGGGAGGTGTGTCGTCAGCTTAAGATAGGGAGAAAGGGACGGATAAGGGAGAAATGCAAAAAACATAAAGCGAAAGGCCAGACCATCAGCGAAACTTCGTTGGATAACAAGACTTGAAAACACGCATGGTAATGGGTATGAAAAGACGGAGAGAATTAAAGAGAAGTGAAACAAAAACCTTATAAAGAGGAACTAGGAGGCGGGGTGTAACAAAGATATAAAGAGGGATCTAAGATGAATAAATAGTAATGCGGGGGGCAGTGTCTATGGGGGAGACTGGGGAAAAAAAACAAAGAAACCAACGCATGTAGTGCAGAACGGAACACCGAAGATAAAACTACAAAACAGATCAAAAAGAGAAAGTTGGAAGGAAGCTGACCACAGCAGAAAAAAAGAAAAGGTAGAGAAACAAATTGAAAAGAATTATGGAGACCGGAGGCGGTGAGGGAGAAGGGGAGTACAAAAGGAGGATAGCTAAGAAGGGGAGAGAGAAAAGGCCGGAGAAAGCAAGACAAAGCGTTTACTAAGGTATGAGAAGAGGCACAGAAAAAAATAGGAAAGGAAAAAGAGGGAGAGAATAAGCGGCAAAAGGATGTGGAAGATAGAGACGGGAAGAGAGTAGGAAAGGGGTAACAAAAAAAGGTAAACTGCAAGAATAGACCGTAGTCTAGGGGTTCAGAGAGTAAAATGGTAACGGGAAAAGGAGAGAAACAGAAATAAGAGAAACACGGATCGAATTAGAAAACAGGAAGAAGCAATGTATACCAGCGCCGCCTCGGAATGATCAGATTGGTGAGAAGGGAAAGAATGGGTATAAACATGGAAAACTATTGTGTAATGGGGATAATAGTACAGGATAGGGGGCTGAGGAAGAAGCCGAATATTGGGATAAATAAAAGCGTAAGATAAAAAAAGAAGATGTAACCGAAAGAGAAGATGCTAGCTATCGGAGCGTATATGAGAGGGTAGTAGGCGAGAATTGAAGAGTAAGAGTAGGAGAAAAAGGAGTGCGAAAGCGGGCAGAATTAGAAGCACTGTCGTCAGCCGCCGCCACCTGCCGATAACGTCCTCCCCAAACTCTCCCTACCACTCCCACCTACATTGTCCCCCGCCCACTCATAAGATTTAGGAATCCTGAATAACCTCATGTGGAAACTTCAAATCGGCATCACTGTAACAGATAATCATAGCATAGGGAACACTTTAAAAAACGAGACGAACATTCATGTTCAGTGCTTTGGACACACTGTGGACGAATTTGTAATGAGGCTATTAGTAGTCAAGAATGGTTCAAATCTACTGAGTTGCAAGAAAAAGTTTGTGAACGTGTTCACCTGTCAGCAAAAGCCACAGAAAAACTAAACTAGCAGAGCTCCAAACAGAATATGGATTGCCTCAACATCATTAATTCAAGATGTTTCCCCCCTCCTCAAATTGGAACACAAACCCTTTCCATCATGGTTAGAACGGACTTAATTTTGAGCCGAAAGAGAGCAAATTGATGAGATGTCCAATTGAGTGCAACTTTAGGGGAGCTAATAAGTTGTGATCATGGGAAAGTCATCAAGTCTGTCTGCCATCTCGAAAGCAATTGAGGCTGCCAGTAGAGTAAATGCGTAATGCACATGGCCACTTTAAGTCAAGTGATTGCCACTGATTCATATACTAACAGAAAGCTAGAAATGTTTGTTTGAGAAACAATGGGAATAGTACATGCTACAACGCTTAATAAGCCATGGTTTGTCGACTGTCCTCCACACTTCATGATCCCAGGTTAACATTTTTTTTGCAACCTCTTGGACCCCCCCCGCTACAAGGACAATCCTTATTTGCAGAGGGAGGAGGCTGAAGAATACAAACAGATTATCAGGGAACTGACATACAACGTTTCACCTCACATGATATACCTGTCCTATGGGTGTAACAAAAGTTTCACTAAAAACACGGGGAGGAAAATCTTGGTCACTCATCTTCCAAATGACAAAATTCTAGCATTTAAAGAAGTTACCTGAAGACTTGGTGCTGCTTACCTGGAAGAAGAGGTGCATAGCATAACTGTGATCCACGACATACTGGAATTTGAAGAAATCGCCTGCCATTTTTATCAAAGCTTGCTGTCCCGATTCCCTTGGATGTCCACCTAGATTATTCCTTATGAGAGACTAATTTAAAACACCTCAACTGATAATAGCAACTTTAACCAACTAGGCTGATGATGGAACATTTTGAGCAACTTATCCTTTTTAAAAGTGAATCCTCCCCTTAATTTCCTTTCAGTATTGAAACGAACGCCTGCCAGTTGAACACTATTGTGTGCTTTACTGTGGATATTAACATGTATTTGTACATTTTTTAATTGCTCCGGTAGGGGCCATGTAGACATCTGATCAGTGACTAGTTTTTCTATTGAGTTTCCAATGTTGTTTGTTGTCCGCGTTAAACAATGTCTACATGTGCCTCTCTACTCGTTTCTTCAGGGCCAGATCTTGTACATATGTTTTTGTTTTTTTTTACACTTTACATAGAAATCGTCTGTGTTGTCCACATAATTCCTATTACTGAAAAAAAATGTAGGTTTTAAAATCTTCATATTTGTAAAAAGTCCTTTTGTTTATCATAGAATGGCAAAAAAGATTGTAACAGTTTTATTGTGTAAGTTTTGTTTTTTTATTCAAATGGTGTACAAAAACAAGGTACTGTAATTTTGGTCCAAACATTGCTTTTTGTTTATATTTTTGTGTCTTTTAATGAGCTCTTTAAAGTATCCCGGGTCATGTTTTCCATTTATCTTCTTGTGAGACACACGAAGTAATGTTTTACGGTGCCTTTTCAAAAGAATCTTGAGTGCATTTGTCATCTGCTACAACAGGTTCCAGATAGGTGACCAGCACAAAGTGGGCAACGCTGGCAGACAAAATGAGTATCGTGCATGTAAATGAGGCCTCTTGACACTGTTGAACTAAATAATTGACAATATTATGTTGGGGTAATTGTAATATTTAAATCTAGATGGTTTTAATTTTTTGTTGTTATGGTCCATTATTGTAAATAACCTACTCGTTGTTTCCAACTTCTAATTAGGCAAATAAGAGGAACTTGAAATAACAATCACTCTACAATAGATAAGCCTCCGGCACTTATAATTTCCAATATTTTTATTTTTATGGTGTCACTTCACAGAATTGTCTCAGATTATGTACATTTCTAAAAATCCCAAAACAAAATACCAAAATCAGTGCATTTTTAATTGTTTAATGTTTGTATCTCATGATCCGTTTTAAACTTGGGTGTGTGAATCTTAAGTCTAAAACTTAGTTAATTTGTTCAGCAGATTTGTGTTTCTGCTCAACTTTGAAAAAGTAACTGCTTTTTAACAGCCACTGTGTAAAAGATTTCGTTACCATTTACTGTCTGGGGACCGGGCCTACCTCCTATTGTCTACACTATGTGTCTGTTCTTCTATTTCATCATTTAATAGTGCTGGAAATTTGTCCATAATTTTTTTTTATGTGGCAGTTTGTTTAAATACTTGTACTAAATCTGACCTAATGTTTACATCTGTGTATTTATAAATGGATGGTCACACTGTTTTCTAAAGTTAAAACATTTAATATTACAAGCATTAAGGTAATTATTCAACTTTAGATTGTAACTCAATAGCGAGACCTTTGTTTGGGATAAGAGGAAGGGGAATAATGTTATCCAGTAAAGTTTTAAGCTGAATTTCATCATGGTCTAAAGTCATGGGACTGATCCTTTTGGATTGCATCTTTACCGCTGTAGGTCGCGTTTCTCCACCAAGGTGCTGGGGGAACCACAACCACTGCCATGGGGGCCGCGACCCCAGGGGATAACTCCTCAGCTGATTGCTCAACCTGCGTTGCCTGGAATGTCCATGGTGGTGGACCCCATCTTCTTTTCAACACGGCAACAGTGGATGGTGAACCTCGTCTCTCCAGAACCAGCACATTACAAACACTTGTTGAAACAGCTTGACCTGTTTAGGTGTCAGGGCTTTGTGGTGTTTGGGTGAATGTTAAATGTTATTTGAGGGGCGCCAGTGCTTTGTGGGTTTTTTTGATGAAGTGTTGTATTGAGAAAGAGGGGTGAGTGGCAGAAGGACAAATGTAGTGGGTGACTGAATTGTCTAATGAGGAGGTGGGGTGTGTGCTTGTGAAAGGAAGTTGAGTATGCAAGGAGGGTTGCGTATATGAGTCCGGGATTGGCCCCAAGATTTATAATAAACCTTCAGGTGCCCCCCCTCAATGTTCAGCTATGGATGTATTGTAGGTCTTAAATGTACATTACTTACTGACAGAAGGTTTTCTTCTTCTGAATGTGACCGTCGTAAGATCTGAAAGTCAGCTATAAAATTTGCGGGTTAATCTTAAATGGATTAGATAGAATTTTACCATACCAAGAAAAGGTTGTGGGAGGGGGGGGTAGCCAATCGTTACAAAAGCATGGATCACCAGGTCCAGTCTTAATGCGGTTTCCCAAAGGGTGCAGGTGTATCTAAATGAAATTTGAAAGTAATTGTTTTTCCAAATAAAACAATTCTCATGTATCCTTTTGTATGGTCGCCTCCTTTTTGTGTAACGATAAATTGTTTCAATCAAAAACAATACCAATATAATACTTAGTTAAGCAGGTTTATTTACCAAAACGATGCCAACCACAGCCAGCTACAGCATAATCCATCTAGAAAAGAACTGAAATGCTCTGCAGCCGGCCCACATCAGAAAGTGCATATTTCCTCATGGTGCACTACCGTCACTGGTGCCCTATAAAGAAAGCATTTCTTTGTTCTACATCCAATGATCATGGTGCGAAAATAGAGCAAGTGAAGAATGAGGCAACATGCAGGAGGGAGACAGGAATGACGTTAGACACAGAAGACATGTAGGTTAAGCTGTCTGTTTTTGAGTAATGTATATCGGTTACATGTTTGAAGGAGAAGGGAAAGTTACCAGAGTTGAGGGTAGGAGGTCAAATGTTGTGAGGCGTAGGATTACTCGTATGAGCAATAGGAGTTTTAGTAGATGGAGGAACCGGGATCAAGAGCGCGACAGAAACTATGTCACACACACTGCTCATTGCTCACACTGCACACACTGCACACACTGCACACACTGCACACTGCACACACTGCTCATTGCTCACACTGCACACACTGACACACTGCACACACACTGCACACTGACACACTGCACACACACTGCACACTGCACACACACTGCTCATTGCTCACACTGCACACACACTGCACACTGCACACACTTACACACACTCACAGACACTCACACACACTCTCACACATTCAGACACTTACACACACTTAGACACACACTCAGACACTTACACACACTCACACCCACATACACACACCCATATACACACACACTTTCTCTCCCATATATACATACACACACACACTCTCTCACTCTACACAGACGTGGTTTGGGGTCGGAGCAGAGGAAAGGCCGCGACCAGCACCACCACCCGCTCCCCCCCCTCCTCCCGTGCAGCAGCGGGAGCGCAGGACACGGTGGGGAGAAAGAAACCCCCCGCTACCACCTCCATGCAGGCAGCGGGAGCACCGGCACGTGGAGGGATCAGAGTAAGTCGTGGACGAGGACATCCCCGCTCCCATCTCCTTCCCCGCGGCTGTCCCTGCGTGACAGGGGGAGCGGGAGCGGAGGGACATGCCCCTCCCATCTCCTCCCCGCGTCCTTTCACGCGTGACAGGGGGAAGCGGGGACGAAGGGACATCCCCCTCCCATCTCCTGCCCCGCGGGCTGTCACGCGTGACAGGGGGAAGCGGGGAGCGGAGGGACATCCCCGCTCCCATCTCCTGTCCCGCGGGATGAATCTGCATTAAAGCGGCGGCCATTTTTTTTTTCGCGACCCCGTTAGAACGCGGTGGTCTCGGGTGGACCCCGAGACCCGCGTTTATAACGGGGTTTAGCTGTATTGGAAACATTGAACACATACAATCCAAAAAGGCAGATATGTATAGTCACATTACAAGAGGGATAAAGATCTTATTTTATTGAAGGAAAGCTCCCAGATCTATATCGACATTATGTCCGTTGGGCACCAGAGTTTTCATTAGTGCAATCATTTAGATTCTAGTTTAAGAAATTTGGTTCAATATATCGCCCCCTCTCCAATTTGGCTCTAACATATCAATACCAATGCATTTAATTCCCACTGGACTTGGACCATGGCACTCTTTGAAGTGTCCCGAAAGACTGTGTTACATGAAGCCCTTCTGATTGTTAGTATATATCACTATTGTTAGAAATTAAGATGTAGTAAAAGTTCTGTAATTTATTAGAATAAAAGATGTAAAATTATATATACACACACACCATACACAACTACACATACATACACACTCATAACACACACAAACACGTGTGTCTGAGACATTCTGATGCACTTAAGTTAATATTTAAATAGCATTCAAGATACTATTCATTTGTAATTTTTTTTTCTCTCTAAAAGGTTTTCGATAATTGTGGACCAACATGAAAAAAATGTATCCGTGTTTTTTGAATGAGCTTTTGAGGCCACTCTCGTACTTTCTCCAAATGTCAAGTAAGTTGCAGTTCTGTAGCCTTCTTTTAAAGTACTAGATTGCCACCTGTACAGGATTCTCCCCCCAAATGTCTAATACTATTTGATCATTAATGTAACACACATTTAGGGCATTACACCACCACTTATGTTTCGATTGCCCATAGAAAATGCACAGATTAAAATTATCATATTTCCCAGTTATCTCCACTGGTTTCAGGTGTTGTTCATGTATCAGTCTCCGTGTGTGTGTATAAAAGTGTTTTGAGGAGGTATATTCACTGGGTACTTTACTAAAACAGGACTCCCCCTGCCCGCCCCCCCCCCCCCCCGTCCCCCTCCCACAAAACCCATATTTTTTGAGCTCTGGATCATCGTGTTATCATCACTAAATTGAAATGCTTGGCAAATCTCTTGTGAACTCTAACAGCTGTGATTCATTGGCGAAGCAGCAAATGATGGTGGAAATATTAGTCCTTAGTTCTGCAAAGCGGTTCGGCAAATAGAATCTGGTAACATGACGGTTACAATTCATCTGGCCATGTTACAAAAGCGACCTTGGGGACCCTCTGCCCTGCCACATTGGAATATTTCACTGCGTGCCGCCGGCAAAGATAGATAAATTTGGTGGCAACCAGGAGTCTTCAGAACTCAGTGCAAACCGGCTGCGACAGAAATGGCAAACCAATCTTGGGTTGAAACCGGAAACCAAAAGTGGAGCAGCATGTTTGCTTACAACTCATTTGTTTTTGTTTTTCAATACTCCAAACCTCTGATTGAAGTGTAAAAAAAAGGTTGGTGGAATTTACAGTAAACCAGCTGAGGCTGCTTGTGACAACAGCATGAAACTCTAGGAATTTGTTTGTAGTCACTCAAGGTAATTACAATGCAAATCTAGACTGAGACTATTTAAGTAAGTAACCAATGACTTGTATACCTCCCAAACCACTCCTCTGCACAACACTGCAAAGATGCCTGTGAACACCACCTGGTGGATATCTGGGAAATAAGCTAATTAAATATGCGAAGTATTTAAAATTATTTCCCTTTCTCCAAGTTTAGGTCTGACTTAACCAACGTAACATTAGCCCCTGTTTAGTTAATAATGCGTTTTGGGATAATGCCTCTTTTGAATCTCGTTAATACTAACTGCTGTTATAGTTGTATAAATTACTCTATGGGAGAAAACAACATATTTTTTAGGTTTGACTTTAAGGTTGGGAGAGAAGGGTCTTGTAGTATGCGCGGGTGAGGGAGTTTCCACAGTAAGAGTTCATGAAGGGAGAACATTTAGTGCTAAAGAGCTGTAGAAGTGAAAAGGGGCAGAAAGAAGACCTTATGAGCAGGGAACGCAAGTAGGGGAATGGTAAAAAAAATAAGACCTGAGCTGTATGAAGGAGCAGAAGAGTGGAGAGTGTTGAAGGCAAGAATGTCTACTGTGATCTGGGACTACTTAGGGAAGCCCATGGGAGGTTTTGAAGGAAGTTATAATCTGTACACTGCTATGGGCGAAGTTGAAATGATTCTAATGGTTCCATGGACTGTGATGGATAAAAGGGGCTTATGGACTGTTTAGGAGAATTGAGGAACTTTTTAGTCATTATCTTTGAGGCATAGAGTGCCATCCACGAGATCAGACAAGAGGAGTGTTGTATGAATCACTAAAATAATAACTATCGTGATATATACCCCAGTAGAAAAAAACAAAAATCTAAAGTAATCCAGCTGCTTCAGATTCTTTATTGTGGAATTTTATAGACGAAACTGTTAGCAATCCCTGCTCTCTGTAAAATTCCGGCATTTATCCATTCGTAATGGCCCTGGAATTTTTGACACCCTGCCAAGTTTTTCAGCCCAATCTCTTTGGTTCTCATACCTACATAGTGAGTTGCCAGCTTTCAAACAGGGGAGGTGGATTGGCAAGGAGGCACCAGCCAGGCACTGACTCCTCCCCCACTCTGCCTGCATAGAGCTCTTCACTGTGTGTGTGTGTGTGGTGTTCGTTACAGAGGGTGGGGGGGGGTGCTACCATGTGTTTTGTTTGGTGTGTTTGTGTATCTGCAAGTGTTTGTGGCTGCAGAGTGCGTGCGCGGGCCTATAGAGGGGCTTAGTGTGTACATTTCATTTTAATAACATGTAACAGTAAGCATACAAATGTAGATGATTCTGATAAAAATCATTGACTACAAAAGTGTTTCTCTTTATATGAAAAATTTAATAATAAGGCCTACATTTAGCCTATAATAGTAATAATCCCCTCAGAACACGGGGATTACGTGCCAATAATGCCCTGGCTGAAGAGTTGAAGGTCCCGAGGCGAAGCAGAGGGACTTTAACCCAGTCAGGGCAGTATTGGCCAGTAATGCCGTGTCTGAAGGGATTATTACATTTAAATATAATTCTATAAGAATGCATTTAATTTTAATGAAGGTAATAAAGCAAATACGTTTTTTTAGCATGTTTTAATTTTACATTGTGTTTAACCCAACTCAGGCCAAGAGGCAATGAGATATTTGGGTCGTGTTGCAGTATGAGATTACGGGTGAAATAGATATTTTATATCATCATTGTAATTTAAAGGTAACGTTGGTGCTTTATAAATGCAGGACTTTTTTTATATGTTACAATTTTTAGTTTACTATTATACTGGAATAACATTAAAAAAATACAAAGGGCAGCAGGCAACCTTTTAGACAGTTTTTATTTATACCTCCTCCTCCTCGTTTATTTCCTAAAAAGATGATTTTTCTAGTAATTTTTCCTAAAACTTTCAATCTTAATATTACATGCTAAAATATATATTGCAATGCAGTTTTCTTATACGTTTTTTTAATTTTTTTTATTTTTGTGTGTCGTGTTGATGAAAAATTCAACTGTGTACAACCATTGTGGTATAGAAGACAACTCGTCAGATTACATCATTTCTCAAGGAAACGATTGAATGCAAGCAAAACTCTGAAACGCTATATATTGCTGTTAAACAGATGCAACTGATAAGACACAATTCTGAAACGCGTTGTGAACTACATTACAGGAATATATTTTTGTTTTTATCTTTCCTATGACTACTGATCCACCCTGCAATGAAATTATGGATAAAACAAAGAAGCATTCCAAAAATGAAAATCAAATCATAAACAATTGAAATGGAAACCGAAGTATGAATCAATAATAGTTGGCAGCAGATGAAATGGATATAAGATTGGAATCCGACGAGCCAAAACAAAGCGAAAGCAGCGCATGAACAGGAAACAATGAACACTGTGCAGATACCTCTAACAATTTGGATCCTCTGAAATGAAGGATGATTATTGTGTCTTATTTTCACAGTACAGCTACACCTCATGACTCAGCAATGGAAGCTGTTACACACAGTCTTTCCCTTTTACACAATATAGAATATTAGCAATCGGGAAGAAATCCCCACATGGAACCATTTTTTAATTTCTCCACAATATCCGGACCACGTACCAAACGCATATGACCCCTAAACAAGTACTGTAATCCGAAAGAATTTAGCAGGGGAAAAAAAAAAGACCTTAGTACGAGCTGTCCTCATGAGACTGTGATGAGGGCACATGCTACCGTGCTTTATTTCAGAAAATGGAATAGTGCCCGGTATACTCTTCACTCCTACCCTTACATACGTACTACCTTCCTCCGCAGCCTCAAGATTTTGTCGAAGCAATGTTACACCTACAAAATTATAGACTTACATCAAAATGTATCCACCCAGAAAAAATATGGAGGATCTGTGTCCTGTCTGTCTCAGAATAAGCATCTTCAACTTGTCAATTCAGAAAAAAATGCAAAGAGGAAGGTTACTGTTTGTCTTTTCCAATTACTTTCAACAAATAACCATGTGTGACGAAACAGTGGAAACTCTAACAGATAACATATTCCCACTCAAAACAAATACATCTGGTCTAGGAACGCTCTGCGTCCTGGAACACTTTTATTTGTCTCACTGGATAATTCAAAAGCTGTTGTATCCACGTACGAATGATTCAGTAAGGCAAAAATGGGAAGGACCTTGAACTAGTGTGCTTAATCAACATATGAGAAGAGCTCAATCGACATACCAAAAGATGGTTTTGCAAGGATAATGGTGGAGGAACAAGTCTGGCCGCCTCCCTATTCTGTTCTCCCTACTTATTACCATCACTTCTTTCACATGGAGGAGATTCAGTTCTGGTTGCGGTCCTCAGGAACATAGGGAAAGAAATTGCTACTTCTGTACCTTGTCTCCAGACGAGTATTGGAAAATGCAGTTCAGTGTCACCAATGGAAATTTGCTGATAGATGAATGGAACAACCGGTTTTTGCATTCCCTCGAGATATGGTGAAGCATTATTGTTGCCTCCCCTGAAAAGCTATCGAGGGTCGAAGTCCTTTAGCATACAAGCCACCCATCATTTTCCAACAAACAAAAAAGCTATGAAAAGACCTGAAGTTCGAGGTTTGCATCCATTTTTCATTATCCCAACTGATAACTTGAAATCTGTGTTGCCAGATACTGCAATTGCATGATTATCGGGAGTAAAAGTTATTTGGGTAGCCAGTTGCTTGATGAACATCTTTATAGACGACACCCAGAAATAATAATAACACAAAAGTTTGACTTGGTTTGGCCTATTCTCCTTAGCTACATTAGCCTCTGCAGAGTGTTCATCAAAAATACAGAGACTGCAACCGTAAGCAACTCTGAATAATCAAATTACATTCCTCAGAATAGCAAGAAGACCTCAAAACTGGTGGAATCACTTTTCAATTTGTTCTGCAGATTCTACTAAAGTAATATGTATGCACTGTGGCCCGCACAATAAGCAGGGGAAAAAGCCAACAATGTTAGCAGCTAGTTGCTTTATTGAAGGCTTACAAGACGTTTCCACACCAATGTGCACAAACAATGGGTGTTTCAAACTTTATCATCTGCCAGATGGGCACCACGGCCAGTAACACCAGATTTAACAGCCTCCCATCTTTTGTATGAAACCAATGATATTTTGTGACTCTCACCCACGCCTTGCCAAAAAAAATCACAAGTCGTTGTAGCTGAAATATTTGGCACTTGATCTTCAGCCATACTCCTTTTGTAAATAGATGTTGGTTTGTAATAGACTGTCTGAATACCTTCACCCTCAATGTCGTTACCATCTCCATCTTACTTTTCTAGGCCCGCAATGCCAGATATGTAATGAAAATGTGCAAACACGAATATTCCTCCAAAAGATCACTTGAAGAAGCTGATCAAGGGTGTGTACAATTTTTGACAGCTGGAATATGGATGATGCAGTTCAGACCCGGGAATCATTTTAACACTTACTGCTCATTGGGTAAGCATTATGGTCTTCGTTTCAGGAACCGCATGTAGTGAAGATTTCCACTGTTCAGTCACTTTCACATGTTTTCACAGATTGATTGTGACTATAACGGTGTCAGTGTCAAAAACTCATTATGAAAAACATTCATCAGATAATCAATAAGGGGGTGGTGGTAGAAAGGGGTGAGCTGCTACAGTCGTAGGTACGATATCAGAAACGAGAGAGATAGCGAGGATGTATAGAGGTAGGAGTGTGAATTCGTGATTGGAGGCCGGCGTCCGTTACTTCCCACCTATCTTTCCCCCGCACCCCCTCCCCACACCTAATGAACGTTCCCTAGAAGGGATGGTCTTATTGCTGGTGGAAATGGGGACCGTGTACTGAATGAAAGAAGACGAACGAGTGAGAGTACTGGAGCCGCGTAGGAGCTATAAATCAGACACTACGCAATAAGGACAGGTCGAGGAAAAAGGATCGATGAAGAAGTGGAGACGGACGACGTAACGGAGGATGGAGGCGCACGGAAAGGAAGGGAAAGAGCTGAGCGAGAGCTAAAGACGGCTCGAAAGGGAACGGAGCGACTAAAGTGGGGGTAATTTGGATGAACAGGTAAAAAGTAAAAGTCAAAGAATAGTATGAGAAAAAAGGACATAAGCCAGGGAGGTAAGAAAGAGGGGGAGGAGTCTGAATGTCGGAAACCCTGATGACAGAGAGCAAAGTAGTAAAAAAGGCAGAGATTGTAGGGATCGTTACAGAAGACATCCTTCCACCCCCTCTCCTTCCCCCCGACCGCCTACACCCCCCCATGGGGTCCGTCCAAGCTCCCCGATCGAAAACCCCATCATACTAAAAGTCTACAGGGATGTATTATCCGGTTACAGCAACGCCCGGGCAGGAGAGGGGGGGAGAAAATAGAAAATTGGGGAACCGAATTGGGCGACAAGAAATTAAAGCAAATGGAATGAATTCTATAAAGCACGAGCGAGAACGAAGCTAATGGCGACAGGGCGAAGACAGGGGGGAAGAACGGGAAAGGAACGAGGAGAACAAAAAACAGAAGCCTGGACAGACTAGTAGGAAGAGTTAAGAGGAAAGACTAGTGATGAGACGGGGTGGGCAGAGAGGGGGAAAGAAAGGAGAGAAAAAAGATAGACGAAGAACTCAGGGTGCAGGGAAGCAAAGAAAGGATACCGAGGTAGTAGGAGGAAAGAGGGACTGCAGCAAAAAGGACGTATAAAGAAGCGACGTCATGTAAATACAAATGAGAAAGCACGGACGAACATAATCAGTAGGAAGACTGAAAATGCGTGAGCTGACTGATGACCCGGTGGGAGGAAGCGGGTGAGAAAAGGCTACTAGGGGCTTTGTAGAAAGAATAAGCTTGGAGGTTAGAAGTTGGGTAGAGGTAAAACAACTGGGAGTAAGACGGAGAGAGAAAGGAGGGGGCGGTCTAAAGAGAGGGGAGGAGGAAGGTTATTAGAAGCGGGACAGGATGAGGAGTGAATGTCGGGGGACAGTAGGAGACGGAGAGGGAGGTGAGGGGAATCCGAACGGGAAGAGAGGTGGTAGAGGCGTGTCCAGAGTTAAGGGGTGGGGTGGGTAGGCAAAAGTTGGAGTAAGGAGGGCCGTCAAAGGGAAGGGAGACGCGAAGAAGATTCGGAGGACTACGGAGGAGGCAAAGAGGAGAAGTGGGAAGAGGAACGGGAAAAAGAAAGGCAAATTAGGAGCAAGGCGAATGGAAAAGAAGATACATTAGCGAGGAGAAGAGAAAAAGGGAAAACGAAGAATGGCGGGAGGTTAGACCTGAGTAGACGGGTCGGACCCGAAAAAAAGAGAGCGAAAAGCAGCGGGGGAAAGAGAATGAAAGGGTTAGCCATAGGAGTCGGTAAGCAGGAGACCTTAGACCGCCGGGGACACAGGGCGAGCGAGGATGGAGAGAACGAATGCTGAGGTGAGAGTGACGGGGGAGAGTGGTTTCAAGGGAATCGACTCGGGCAGGGAAAGAAGAGGGATGAGGAGAGGAAAAGGGAAGAAGGGAGGGTAGGGTACATGCGTAGATATAAAGGTGGAGAGGAGGGTAGAGGAATGGGAGGACGGATAATTCGGTAGAAAAGACGGAAGAGAATCTCCCGCGCTGCCCCGCCAACCACCACGCTACGTACCACCCGGCGCCGCACATACCACCCCAAGCCGTACTTAACTGACTAGGTGCGAATCAGCAATCGCGCAGATACACCAAGGCGCAATCCACCGACTAGAACATTGAAAAGTGAAGTGCGAAGAGAGAATGGATGTGAGAGTGGAGGGTGAGCGAGGGGGGGTAGAAGAATGAGAAGGGGTGTGAGGAGTAAAGGGGGTAAAAGGAAGGGGAGGGATATGAAAGATCGCAGAAGAGAGGGAGGCGAAAAATGTGTGGGGGTAGAAGGGGTATGTGCGGGAGAAGCAGAAAGTGTGGCAGGGAAGCCGAAGACGGTTTGACAAGTGGGGAATAAGCAAGCTCAAAGATAAAGGAAAAAACTGAGATTAAAAAAAGCACCCTGACTATGGCTAAAGGGGGAGTATGACGCGATGTAAAAGTGCTGAGAAAAGTAAAGGGAGAGACATGTTACATTAGGAATGGGAGGTGAGGGTTGAGGGCAATATTCGATAGGAGGGAAGGGAGTGGAAACTGGTGGAGTAGTGAGGTGAGTGTGTGTGTACAAGTGAATTGAGTACTGATAGGGCTATAGATGCTGAAGTAGACTTAAAAATTAGATACTAGACGGAGTACTAAGGAGAAGTCCGAAGGAGTCAGGAGAAACTTTGGGTGGGAAAACTAAATAGTAAATATGTTGACACCAGATGTAAGCCACGGCGTCCCGCCGTCACAGGGCACAAGAAGGCAGAAAGGTAGTAGCTACTAAAAAGAGGTAGTGAGATGGGTAAGAGGGAAGGGACGATGGATAGAAGAGGGGGCCTATTAGGGAAAGACTAACCGCAGGGAGTCCCACCCCCCTATAGGATATGCGGGTAACATAGATGCGGATTGAAAATCAAACATACGAATGTAGAAGAAGAGATAGCGCCTATGTTGGGGCTTACTGGCAGGGTATGAGTGAATGGAGAGGAGACGATGGGAAAACAAAGCGTAAAACAAAAAACGAAGCGGTTACGAGCGGGGGTGGGCCAACGTTGGAAACCAGAGGGAAAGTGGAACTGGGAGGGGTAGGTTTGAGTACAGTGGTGTGACGTTCCAAGTAAGAGGACTGCAGGTGAATTAGTAAAAAGAGCGGAGTACGAAGAAAAGAGAAAGAGAACACATGTCTGTTAGGAGAAGGTCGTTAAATGAAGGAATTCAGGAGAGTAAATGGAGACTAGCACAGTGTCGAGTGCCAATTTGACAACGGAGGAAAAAGGACCCAAAGTCGTCATGACAGAGAACTTGGTACAGAACAGGGGGAAGGGGGCAGAATCTCCCGCCTTGCCCTCCTCCCCCCGCCCATCTACTCCACACAGTAGCGACGTCCAGGGTGGTAACACCGATTATGCTTCATACTACGAATACAGAAAATTAAGAACCAGAACAATCATGTAGCGACGTGCGCTAATCTAAAGCAAGCAGGAAAGAGGAATAAACGAATCGAATGAAAGAAAAAGCGCAGGGCAAAGTAAGATCTATGATTCGGGAGGAATGGGGTTGAGAAAAAGCCTAAATCTGCCGTGCCAGATAGCGAGTATGGAAGACGCCGATTACGGAGCGTTGGGCTGATATAAGAAGTAGGGTATGAAAAAGAAAGAGGTGGCTCCAGGGGTAGGAAAAAAAAAAAGTGGGAAACATGTCAGTCCGGTCCCACGTGTAGTGGGAAGAGTACGAGAACTAAGGATACTATGCAAGGTGCAAGCGCAATACGTTAAGTCAGCGACCGTTTGATATGCCATGTCTAAGGTGTGCAGACGCGGGCACTTAATCCGTACGGCAATGATTATTAGGGGCCAAGGACATCTAGTCCATCACTGACTAGAATCCATAGCGACAATGAGTGCCTCTGTCAACTGGCCGAATACTCCTGACAATATAAGCGACTATACGCGATGACAAAGGGCGAAGCGCAGAGCTTTGAGTCGTAGAAAATTCACTTGAAAGGGAGGGACAAACAACTACAGTGCTTGGAACGTCCGTGAGGCTCCAAAAGAATAAGGATGAAACAAATACTGCTTGGAAGGAAAACAAAGGAGTAGATTAAATCTTCCCGGAGTGAAGGGCAAAACAAAGAGCGGGCATAAGGGGCTGTGGAGTGACAGGGGCAAGGCGACGATGCGGAGGGGAACAGAAAGACGTAGCAGAACAAAAGGAATGTGACATAGAGTCGAATCGAGGGCCAAGAACAGGAAGAGGAATGAGAGAGATATTGATGGAACAGGCGTGGCGAATAAGACTCAATTACAAGGGGTTATGAAAGAGCGGGCGGTTCAAAGACAAAAAAATCAGAAAGAAAAGAAATAAGGAAACGCAGAATAGGAAAAAAAAGACGTAAAAGGTTAGTAGAAAAACAAAAAACAAAGACAATAAAAAAAAAAGAAAAAAAAAAGACTAAGAGGAAAACTCCCAAGTGCCGCAGCTACTCGATTGAAGGCCAAAATGAAGGGGAAACATGGTAGAGGCCTCAAGGGAAAGCCAGATGTGGACTCATGCTATGAGATAGAGTATCAAATAACGGAATGATAAAGCGGATGGAGGTAGGCAGTGGGTACAATCAAAAGGCGTGGATGTTATTCAGATGAAATAATAAAGCGTGGCAAAGGCAGGCGGCCCGAGGGGCGGGATATATCGTCAGGAGGAGGGACGGGGGGGAAAAGTAAGGGCGACGAAGGGAGGGGCGGAAGGGACCCAAGAAGGAATGACAGAAATAACGGAAGCCCGTAGTGGCAAGGAACTTAGAATGGGACTAAAAAGGGAAAGGTAAGATAGTTAAAAAAACGAGTGGCTGAAGACGACTGGGGTTAGTACTGAAAAAAGATTATTGGAGAATACAGCGAAGACTTGGGGGGACGAAAGGGAATCAACAAATCACAGTGAGAACGAGATGATGGACCTTACTGAAAAGAGAAGGAAGCGGAGAAAAGAGAGAGGGGGGAAGAGGGGTGAAGATAGGAAGAGATGGAAAGCCGGATCCGATGGGTGTGTGGGGGGGGGGGAGTAGGATTAAATGTAAGGGGAGAAACGAAATTACAAAAGTTTATAGGAAGCAATACAGAACACACGAAGGAAAGGTTTTGTTTTCGCGTTTGCCCTTTCCACCTCATCTCCCGTCCCACTTTCTTGCATTACATCCTCATCCTAAGTCACAGAACGCGCACTATTTCCTAACATAGCAAAAGAGCCTCAAACAATCGCCACCCGACTGGGTACAAAGATCCGAAGACGTGTAACCTGATAAAACCCCATTCGAACCAGTAACTCTTCTCCGTCCGCGAAACCACTGTACTCCTCCGCCGAATACGACCCCGGCCTCCGCCACCCCCGCCCAACAATTCCGCTATCGTGCTCACAGGTCAGAACAGAAGGAGGGGATGCAACAGATAGAGAAATCACTCCGCTAAAAAAGCCAAGGATGGTCTCTAACGCTACTTGCGGTATGACAAAAGGATACAAGTGGTATGATGGCCAGAAAAGTGTAAGCACGGAGGGAGGGATAGAGTAAAAAGATGGGGTAGATGTATTATAGACTGAGAGCGGCCTGGTGATGAATAAGCTGAGACGAGAGGACAAAGAGGGAAAGCGCAAGGAGGAAGGGTGGGGTGGCTATGGATATGAAGAGAGGACGGAGGCGTAGGGCGGGGTGTGGACTTAGAGAAGTGAAACAGGGGTTAGAGGAGTGTCGGGAGTGCGGTGAGGGAGGTGTGTCGTCAGCTTAAGATAGGGAGAAAGGGACGGATAAGGGAGAAATGCAAAAAACATAAAGCGAAAGGCCAGACCATCAGCGAAACTTCGTTGGATAACAAGACTTGAAAACACGCATGGTAATGGGTATGAAAAGACGGAGAGAATTAAAGAGAAGTGAAACAAAAACCTTATAAAGAGGAACTAGGAGGCGGGGTGTAACAAAGATATAAAGAGGGATCTAAGATGAATAAATAGTAATGCGGGGGGCAGTGTCTATGGGGGAGACTGGGGAAAAAAAACAAAGAAACCAACGCATGTAGTGCAGAACGGAACACCGAAGATAAAACTACAAAACAGATCAAAAAGAGAAAGTTGGAAGGAAGCTGACCACAGCAGAAAAAAAGAAAAGGTAGAGAAACAAATTGAAAAGAATTATGGAGACCGGAGGCGGTGAGGGAGAAGGGGAGTACAAAAGGAGGATAGCTAAGAAGGGGAGAGAGAAAAGGCCGGAGAAAGCAAGACAAAGCGTTTACTAAGGTATGAGAAGAGGCACAGAAAAAAATAGGAAAGGAAAAAGAGGGAGAGAATAAGCGGCAAAAGGATGTGGAAGATAGAGACGGGAAGAGAGTAGGAAAGGGGTAACAAAAAAAGGTAAACTGCAAGAATAGACCGTAGTCTAGGGGTTCAGAGAGTAAAATGGTAACGGGAAAAGGAGAGAAACAGAAATAAGAGAAACACGGATCGAATTAGAAAACAGGAAGAAGCAATGTATACCAGCGCCGCCTCGGAATGATCAGATTGGTGAGAAGGGAAAGAATGGGTATAAACATGGAAAACTATTGTGTAATGGGGATAATAGTACAGGATAGGGGGCTGAGGAAGAAGCCGAATATTGGGATAAATAAAAGCGTAAGATAAAAAAAGAAGATGTAACCGAAAGAGAAGATGCTAGCTATCGGAGCGTATATGAGAGGGTAGTAGGCGAGAATTGAAGAGTAAGAGTAGGAGAAAAAGGAGTGCGAAAGCGGGCAGAATTAGAAGCACTGTCGTCAGCCGCCGCCACCTGCCGATAACGTCCTCCCCAAACTCTCCCTACCACTCCCACCTACATTGTCCCCCGCCCACTCATAAGATTTAGGAATCCTGAATAACCTCATGTGGAAACTTCAAATCGGCATCACTGTAACAGATAATCATAGCATAGGGAACACTTTAAAAAACGAGACGAACATTCATGTTCAGTGCTTTGGACACACTGTGGACGAATTTGTAATGAGGCTATTAGTAGTCAAGAATGGTTCAAATCTACTGAGTTGCAAGAAAAAGTTTGTGAACGTGTTCACCTGTCAGCAAAAGCCACAGAAAAACTAAACTAGCAGAGCTCCAAACAGAATATGGATTGCCTCAACATCATTAATTCAAGATGTTTCCCCCCTCCTCAAATTGGAACACAAACCCTTTCCATCATGGTTAGAACGGACTTAATTTTGAGCCGAAAGAGAGCAAATTGATGAGATGTCCAATTGAGTGCAACTTTAGGGGAGCTAATAAGTTGTGATCATGGGAAAGTCATCAAGTCTGTCTGCCATCTCGAAAGCAATTGAGGCTGCCAGTAGAGTAAATGCGTAATGCACATGGCCACTTTAAGTCAAGTGATTGCCACTGATTCATATACTAACAGAAAGCTAGAAATGTTTGTTTGAGAAACAATGGGAATAGTACATGCTACAACGCTTAATAAGCCATGGTTTGTCGACTGTCCTCCACACTTCATGATCCCAGGTTAACATTTTTTTTGCAACCTCTTGGACCCCCCCCGCTACAAGGACAATCCTTATTTGCAGAGGGAGGAGGCTGAAGAATACAAACAGATTATCAGGGAACTGACATACAACGTTTCACCTCACATGATATACCTGTCCTATGGGTGTAACAAAAGTTTCACTAAAAACACGGGGAGGAAAATCTTGGTCACTCATCTTCCAAATGACAAAATTCTAGCATTTAAAGAAGTTACCTGAAGACTTGGTGCTGCTTACCTGGAAGAAGAGGTGCATAGCATAACTGTGATCCACGACATACTGGAATTTGAAGAAATCGCCTGCCATTTTTATCAAAGCTTGCTGTCCCGATTCCCTTGGATGTCCACCTAGATTATTCCTTATGAGAGACTAATTTAAAACACCTCAACTGATAATAGCAACTTTAACCAACTAGGCTGATGATGGAACATTTTGAGCAACTTATCCTTTTTAAAAGTGAATCCTCCCCTTAATTTCCTTTCAGTATTGAAACGAACGCCTGCCAGTTGAACACTATTGTGTGCTTTACTGTGGATATTAACATGTATTTGTACATTTTTTAATTGCTCCGGTAGGGGCCATGTAGACATCTGATCAGTGACTAGTTTTTCTATTGAGTTTCCAATGTTGTTTGTTGTCCGCGTTAAACAATGTCTACATGTGCCTCTCTACTCGTTTCTTCAGGGCCAGATCTTGTACATATGTTTTTGTTTTTTTTTACACTTTACATAGAAATCGTCTGTGTTGTCCACATAATTCCTATTACTGAAAAAAAATGTAGGTTTTAAAATCTTCATATTTGTAAAAAGTCCTTTTGTTTATCATAGAATGGCAAAAAAGATTGTAACAGTTTTATTGTGTAAGTTTTGTTTTTTTATTCAAATGGTGTACAAAAACAAGGTACTGTAATTTTGGTCCAAACATTGCTTTTTGTTTATATTTTTGTGTCTTTTAATGAGCTCTTTAAAGTATCCCGGGTCATGTTTTCCATTTATCTTCTTGTGAGACACACGAAGTAATGTTTTACGGTGCCTTTTCAAAAGAATCTTGAGTGCATTTGTCATCTGCTACAACAGGTTCCAGATAGGTGACCAGCACAAAGTGGGCAACGCTGGCAGACAAAATGAGTATCGTGCATGTAAATGAGGCCTCTTGACACTGTTGAACTAAATAATTGACAATATTATGTTGGGGTAATTGTAATATTTAAATCTAGATGGTTTTAATTTTTTGTTGTTATGGTCCATTATTGTAAATAACCTACTCGTTGTTTCCAACTTCTAATTAGGCAAATAAGAGGAACTTGAAATAACAATCACTCTACAATAGATAAGCCTCCGGCACTTATAATTTCCAATATTTTTATTTTTATGGTGTCACTTCACAGAATTGTCTCAGATTATGTACATTTCTAAAAATCCCAAAACAAAATACCAAAATCAGTGCATTTTTAATTGTTTAATGTTTGTATCTCATGATCCGTTTTAAACTTGGGTGTGTGAATCTTAAGTCTAAAACTTAGTTAATTTGTTCAGCAGATTTGTGTTTCTGCTCAACTTTGAAAAAGTAACTGCTTTTTAACAGCCACTGTGTAAAAGATTTCGTTACCATTTACTGTCTGGGGACCGGGCCTACCTCCTATTGTCTACACTATGTGTCTGTTCTTCTATTTCATCATTTAATAGTGCTGGAAATTTGTCCATAATTTTTTTTTATGTGGCAGTTTGTTTAAATACTTGTACTAAATCTGACCTAATGTTTACATCTGTGTATTTATAAATGGATGGTCACACTGTTTTCTAAAGTTAAAACATTTAATATTACAAGCATTAAGGTAATTATTCAACTTTAGATTGTAACTCAATAGCGAGACCTTTGTTTGGGATAAGAGGAAGGGGAATAATGTTATCCAGTAAAGTTTTAAGCTGAATTTCATCATGGTCTAAAGTCATGGGACTGATCCTTTTGGATTGCATCTTTACCGCTGTAGGTCGCGTTTCTCCACCAAGGTGCTGGGGGAACCACAACCACTGCCATGGGGGCCGCGACCCCAGGGGATAACTCCTCAGCTGATTGCTCAACCTGCGTTGCCTGGAATGTCCATGGTGGTGGACCCCATCTTCTTTTCAACACGGCAACAGTGGATGGTGAACCTCGTCTCTCCAGAACCAGCACATTACAAACACTTGTTGAAACAGCTTGACCTGTTTAGGTGTCAGGGCTTTGTGGTGTTTGGGTGAATGTTAAATGTTATTTGAGGGGCGCCAGTGCTTTGTGGGTTTTTTTGATGAAGTGTTGTATTGAGAAAGAGGGGTGAGTGGCAGAAGGACAAATGTAGTGGGTGACTGAATTGTCTAATGAGGAGGTGGGGTGTGTGCTTGTGAAAGGAAGTTGAGTATGCAAGGAGGGTTGCGTATATGAGTCCGGGATTGGCCCCAAGATTTATAATAAACCTTCAGGTGCCCCCCCTCAATGTTCAGCTATGGATGTATTGTAGGTCTTAAATGTACATTACTTACTGACAGAAGGTTTTCTTCTTCTGAATGTGACCGTCGTAAGATCTGAAAGTCAGCTATAAAATTTGCGGGTTAATCTTAAATGGATTAGATAGAATTTTACCATACCAAGAAAAGGTTGTGGGAGGGGGGGGTAGCCAATCGTTACAAAAGCATGGATCACCAGGTCCAGTCTTAATGCGGTTTCCCAAAGGGTGCAGGTGTATCTAAATGAAATTTGAAAGTAATTGTTTTTCCAAATAAAACAATTCTCATGTATCCTTTTGTATGGTCGCCTCCTTTTTGTGTAACGATAAATTGTTTCAATCAAAAACAATACCAATATAATACTTAGTTAAGCAGGTTTATTTACCAAAACGATGCCAACCACAGCCAGCTACAGCATAATCCATCTAGAAAAGAACTGAAATGCTCTGCAGCCGGCCCACATCAGAAAGTGCATATTTCCTCATGGTGCACTACCGTCACTGGTGCCCTATAAAGAAAGCATTTCTTTGTTCTACATCCAATGATCATGGTGCGAAAATAGAGCAAGTGAAGAATGAGGCAACATGCAGGAGGGAGACAGGAATGACGTTAGACACAGAAGACATGTAGGTTAAGCTGTCTGTTTTTGAGTAATGTATATCGGTTACATGTTTGAAGGAGAAGGGAAAGTTACCAGAGTTGAGGGTAGGAGGTCAAATGTTGTGAGGCGTAGGATTACTCGTATGAGCAATAGGAGTTTTAGTAGATGGAGGAACCGGGATCAAGAGCGCGACAGAAACTATGTGGCGCGTGAAGCGAGTCCTCCAGTCTGCAGAGAGATGCAGGGGGAAAGGCAGGGGGGGAGGATGGGCATGGGGGAGTGACGGGGGGCGCGGCCATGACGTCACCCGGAGCGGGTTCGCCACATGGCTGAACCGCCAGGGGGCATGCCCTAGTGCTCCGTCGCGACTCTGCTCTCAATTTTATTGAGACAGGCGAGTTTTCCTCAGTGCAGCGCGGCGGCCCCCCCCTACAGCGGGGCCCGGCCCATTGTGGGGCGGTTTGTCCCTCCAGCCGTCCGCCACAGCAGGTGCTGCAGTAGCCAGCGGGGACCTGGCCTTGGTGACCAGTAGACACCAAGTCCTATCATAGATACACCAAACTAGCACTTACACTACGCAGGCGCTAATGGTATATTGTGTGGTGTCTGCCCTTTTATAGTATTTGCGAGTAACAGCAAAGTCCCAAAATTTGCCAGGTTTGCCAGGACTTATCCCTGTTAAAGAATCTTGCCTCTAATCCAGCAGTGTGCTGGTTGATTGCAGGTGGCATGCAATCAACCCTCCACCTGCCTAATCACGTTCTGTCAAAAGCCTGTTCTCAGAAACAGGAGGGAGATTTTCCTCAGTACACAAGGGTGCTGACAAGAGGAAGAGGTTGAGCAGAAAGGCTCTGCTGAGATCAAAACACCCAAAGAACCTATATTCTGGACACAGGGGATCCAGGAACCTACCAGAGACTGACATGAAGGGCCACTGCTTTTAAGGTATCTGTTGAGACTTTGGGGAATAGGGGGGATTATCCCTCCAGCCCTGGAGAAAGGGACTGGGGAGTAAGTTAGCCTTAAACAGGGATAGGAGTTTGTTGTTTTCATATGTTTTCTGTGTTTTTTAAAAGGGACAGGCGCAATAAAGCCTTATTTTAAATTCACCTTTAAAACAGTCTCAATTGCATACCTTGCACATGTCCTCTTACATATGGTTGTCAGAAGTGGGATGAGAGTGGCCCTTGAAGTTCAAAGGGGCCCGGAGACTGCCTGTGAAAAATGTTGTGCTTTGCACTGCATAGTTCCGTAAACAGTCTGAACAACAAAAACCAAAGAGAAAAACATCAGGCAGCAAAACTGCACTGCATGTTGAAAAATGTTGTGCTTTTTCCTGCATATAGTTCCTGCAAACAGCGGCAGCAACAAAGCAAAGAATCTCATGCAGCAGGGACCAGAATTAAAGGGATTACACATCCAGGCAGGAATCTACACTGCACTGAAGAAGCCACAAAACAACAGATGGACTCTTTTAACCAAATCCCAAGAGGAGAGGAGAAAGACTGCTAAGCAGATAAACCTTACTTGCTATCAAATGAGGTGTTAATACAGTATGGTTGTTGATAAAGGGGCTTTGCCTTCCAGCAGTAGTTAGTAGCGGTTAGTCAAGAAGTGAGTACGCCGCCAGAGGAGCTGGCTTTGTTTATTGTTTTCTTTTTTTTTTAAATTGCGCTGAAGCAAGTGAAACAGACGGTTGGTGACCCACGAGCGGTACTGATTCTGGAAGTAAAAGGTCGCACCGCATAGGACAACAGCTGTGAATTGAGGTATATGCAGAAAAGTGTGAAAAATTGATGCAAGACTGTGCTGAAGCAGGGAAAAAATTTTACAGGCGTGGAACGACGCAAGGTACTGATTCTGGGAATTTAAAATGGCCCGCCAAGCTGTGAAGTCATAATACAGACTCTGCAAAAATGGGGGAAGAAAATGTGTTCCTGGTGTAAAGAACCCCACCACACGAGAGCAGTGTCCTTCAGCCTTATTCGGCGACGAGAATGAATGCAGCACAGTACTGCTAAATTTTGTACAACTGCCCAAGGGAAGAAAAAAAGTCTCCAGAGAGCCGTGAGAGCGGCGACCCTCTACAAGCAAATATGCCCACCTGTAGGACTACACACCACATTTGGGGGTTCTAATAATACAGTGAGAACAAGTTGCAATAGCGCCTCCTGAGGTCGGGAATAAAAATACACCTGATAGCCCAAAATGGAGGACAAGATGCGGCGTTCCTGTAATGAACCCTACCCCACAGAGAGTGACCCTTCACAGTCGAATAAGGAGGAAGACATCTCTTACGGGGAACCGAACAGAATCACCCACAAACACCCCAAGAAGTGGTGGGTTGCCTGAACTCGGTACGAACCGAAAAGACCGCTCTCTATGATGGGAATGTTCGGCAGGAGGAGAGCGAGGGGAACAACAGATGCTGAATGAATATTTACGCCACCTAAGCAACCTGCGAGGGAAAACATGGCGGTACAGTGAAGCTGCTGAAGTTTCAACAAAGACGGGAGCCCCAGTGTCCCTGATGGGACAGAGTCGCTCAAAAACAAAAAAAAGGCGGAAGCAGGGAGAAAAAAAGAAAAAAGGGTCTTCACTACCGTGGGAAGGAACAAGCATCTGCAGATCCCGCGGAGGAAAAGGGGGTCGAGATTGCCCTGCAGCAGGAGAAAAATGGAGAATTCGTCCCGCGGCATCGACCGAATATCCAGAGGGCCCAAGGCAGAATTGTGTACCCAAAGAAGTGTCTGTCCAGTGCCAATAGTGAGAAACGCTCAATCAACCATACTAGGGAAGCGGAGCCGAAACAAGAGTGACGATCCCTTGACCAGCCCTGAAGGCTGCCTGAAAATTGCCAGGCGCGACTGTAACTGCTCCAGGAACAATGAAACTGAAGAAAGATGATTATGCAGAGCTACTGAAAAATACGTGGAGCTACAGAAGACTGTGCTCACGATGTACTTTGGCCAGGACAGAATGTGGACGATCTCAAGACTTGAGTGAGACGCAAACGCTACTATACCACCAGGATGAAAAGCAGAGGTCATCCGATAGAATGATTGCTAATCGAAGCAGAAGTATGGAGTTGGCACTGAAGGAGATACAGTCTCTCAGAATGAGGTTCACACTCTCCGCATAGAACTGAATGCCACACATCAGGAGGTAACAGTGTCCGGACAGAGGTGGACCTATGCAGAAGGAGGTTCACACTCTCCGCACAGCACTGGATGCCTCACACCAAGAGATCAGCAGTTGCCGCACGAACTGGAAAGTCTCTAGAAAGGAAATTCCAGTCTCGCTGAGGGCTGGACATCTCTCAAAAAACAAACTCAGTTAATATGGATCTCAAAGGTCTCTTAGAGGAGCTTCAGACCCTCAACCTATGAGATGGAGTCTCACGCCAGGAGACTGTCATTCTCAAAGCATGATGTGCGTAAATGGAAGGGGACTACATGGGGATTGAATAGATACAGAGAGACTGGAAAAGGAGAAAATTTAAGACTGAAAGAAGAGAATTCTCATTTGACAGACCACGTCAAGAAAGAAGAAAACCTGCAGAGGTTTGAAAGAAATAAATAACTTTTGGAAAAGGAAAAGTTTTGAAGCAGAGCACAGACTGCAGAAACAACTGCAAGGTCTGCGTACGCAACCTCAGAATGCCGAGGAGAAGCAGCAAGCTCTGCAGAAAGACAATCGCAGGCATGCTAAAGAAGTAAAGTGCTGCATAGGAACGTCTCTGATACCCAGTATGTCCCCGCAAAGCAGCATGAGAAACTGAAGGCTACCCTGAGCATCACCAAAGCATCGTAGAGGCCAAGTTAGAGCCAGGTGACTCGCCCAAGGAGGTCCAGAAACTGAGACTAGTAACTGTGGTCTGAGCAAAGAAATCCAGTGCTTCACAATACAATGAAAATGTGGAAGCAAGCTCAGAGAAGCAAAGTGTGAGATAAATTCCCTGAGAAGAGACTTGCAAGATGCACTCAAAAAACGGGATCTCTCGCGGATGAGATTACAGTTCTATAAGGACAAGTATTGACCCTGACTAAGCGTAGTATCCCACAGCCACCAAAAAAAAACCATGAAGACAAGGGTGCAGTGAGAGCTGGGAATACCGCTCGTTAGAAAAACAAGGTTGCAAAATTTGAACCACCTAAAACAGCACTAGCAAAACATTCAGCCACCAAACAGCACAAAAAAAGGTACACGTGCAGAATCACAAATACCCATACATATGGGACATACTCTGGAAGGGATGTGGAATTGCAACTCAATTCCAAAGAAGCTGAACTAGCAACTCCTGAGTGGAAAAAGTGCAGAGAGACAGCTTCAAGAGCGGAAAACTCAAAGGGCTATTCTTAAACGCTCGCAACTGTTGCCATACAGTCTGCCTACAATAAGAGGAGCACCCGACGCAAGAGAAATCTCATGATCGCGCACAGCAGTAAAAAGACTATCTATACTGGAAAAAGTCCTCCTACGAGTGACTGAGGAGTGCTGATTTCAAGCGGCCTTTCGGGAGGGACACGAATAAACTGGAGAAAGGGCTCCAATTCCAGCGGGACAGAGGGTTCTTTCCTCCATCCATTCTCATTCAAGTCACAGAGATTTTCGATGGATGGAGTGGAAGGATGGGCTTCGGCGTGGTAAGAAGCCCGAGCTTCCACAAACAGGGGAGGTATGTAACAGGGACTATCCCTGTTAAGAATCTTGCCTCTAATCCAGCAGTGTGCTGGTTGATTGCAGGTTGTGCAATCAACCACTCCACCCGCCTAATCACAGTTCTGTCAAAAAGCCTGTTCCCGAAACAGAGGGGGAGATTTCCTCAGTACACAAGGGTGCTGACAAGAGGAAAGAGGTCTTGAGCAGAAAGGCTCTGCTGAGATCAAGAACCCCAGACCTATATTCCTGGACACAGGGGGACCGAGGAACTACCAGAGACTGGACACGAAGAGCTACCTGCTTTAAGGTATCTTTTGAGACTTTGGGGAAATAGGGTGGTAATGGGATTATCCCTCCAGCCCTGGAGAAAGGGACTGGGGAAGTAAGTTAGCCCTTAAACAGGGATAGGCGTTTGGTGTTTCACTATGTTTGCTGTGTTAAAAGGACAGGCGCAATAAAGCCTTATTTTAATTTTCACCTTAAAACAGTCTCCATTGCGTACCTCTGCACATGTCCTCTCTACACACGGAAACAATGTTATACGTAATATCGGGCCATACATACTAAGCAGTCTTCTGGCATAAGTTACCTTCAGGTGCGGGTCCCTTCCAGCCCATTCAAACTCAATGGGCTGTAAGGGGGTCTTCCAATGGCGGAACGTCTTTCTATGGCTGAAGACAGCCTTAGACGCACAAAAAGAGTCTCCAAGCCAGCAACTAGGATTGCCCCTGACAGGGGTGAAAGAGGTTTTGAAGTGTTGCAAAGCTGGGTGCTAAGGCACAAAATAACTGGTCAGGAAAAACAACTAATAAACAAGCAGTAGCCAAGACACAAAAAAGCTCAAATGATTGCAAAAGAGGTAATTTAATGACTAAACAAGGTCATCCACACATCTAACGTGGATGAAGTGTCTTGCAACGAAACGTTGGATGTGGGATGACTTTGTTTAGTCATTAAATGACCTTTTTTTTCATAATTGAGCTTTTGATTCTTGGTGTGCTTGGCTACTGCTATTTGGAAGATTGCTTAGTAAAATATGGGCCATTATGTTTATTATCAAAACCATGTAGGAGTTTACCCACATTGAACTTGGGAAAGTAGTTGTTATTTACCACCTTCCTTGTATCTGCTAAACACCTTTGAGAGTTCATGTCACTATGCCTTGACATGGTTAGTGAATGGTGATACCATATATAGATAATGTCACAAAGTAATTGATATTTAACCCTCTGGTGGCTTGAGGGGTTAATGACATACACTTTTTTTTAACAAAAGGTAAAAAATGCGGGTTTGAAACCGGCCAGGATGTTTCTTTGGTCTGTTCTGCAACCTGGATGGCCCACTCAAGGTGTTAACTTTTTAACAAGGCCTACAGACCTGGTCGGGGGAGCTTAGCTTTAAAGTATTCTGTAGAAGGGGGGGGGGGGGCTCCTGCTGGGCCTTGAGAAAGGCAGTTGGCAGTTGGCAGTTGGCTGCAAGATTTGAAAGGCAGTTAGCTCAGAGTTTTATGGAGACCAGATGAGGATATGGCATTGCCTCTTATCAATGACCTCTTGGGAAGAACCTATGTCCTTTGGTAATGTACTGTATAGGATTTTTGTTTTATTCCTTTTTTTTAAGAAAACTGTTCTGCCTTTATTGCAACTGTATGTTTAATTTGTATCTCCTTTCTGTAATCTAAGCACTGTATTTATATGTATATATATAATATTAAAAAATTTAATAAGTAATGTTTGGGCTCGATTGAACTGGTGCACACTGGAGAGAATAATTTACTCAAGCTGGCACAGTTACTACAGTTGATGTTATGTTAAAGTGGATGTTATGACGTGCATTTGAGTAGGGATTAATACTAACTCGTGGGTCCTTGCGAGGAGAGAGAAAGGGGGGTTGCTAGAGTAGCCTTGTGTATTAACCTAGTTGCATATCTAAAGTCACGTACGCACTTGTGTGCTGTTCTAGGCGGGGTGGTATATTGGGACGGCTTGAGATGGGATACTGTCCATTTGACGGGCCTTTGCGGAAGTGAAGAGTGGGTGCGCTTGCGAGCGTCGGTATTAACCTTGTCCCGATGTCAGTCGCGTGCTAGCAGGGGGTCGTACGTGACACCATATATAGATGAAGCAGATTAATTTATAGTGTCAAGGACCAGGAGTAAAACTTGTCAATATAAAATCTTGTTAGTAGCATTAAAAAGGTATCAAAAGCAACAGTTGTGTTGATATATTTTCTTCGTACATTAAACAAAACAAACTGAAGAAAGAGAAAGAGAAAATAGAGAAAGTGCAGTACAGTTGAGAAGTAAACATAAATATAGCATACAGTATAAAATGCACTGATCAAGCACAGTCCAATCCAAATATTTACAGCACTCACCCGAGGGACAGTTAGAGCAGCATTCGTGCAGAGTTTCATTGTAATATTCGACTGGGAACATTTCTGTTCTCCATGTACCTTCTTGAAAATCAGAGATGACATTTATAAGTGACAAGCAAAAAAAAATCAGTATATTATTGGAAAACTATATATATATATATCCCATGACCTATGAAAAGACAAATGTAAATAGTATATATATATATATATATATATATAATATATATATATTATATATATATATATATATATAATATATATTATGCAAATATAGCTGTATGCTTATCTGCATGTCTTAGGCAGGTCCGCAACCCCGCCTTTCCCATATCACCCAGCATACAGCACTTCCACTGCAGCAAGGGATTTTTAACATGGTTATTGAGGCAAAAAGGAACAATGTGTGGCATTGCATGTCATTTCCCAGAATCCCTTGCTGCAGTGGAAGTGTGTAAGCTGGGTGGATAATGGGGAAAGGCGGGGGGTTGCAGCCTACCTAAGACATGCAGATGAGCATACAGTTATATTGTATATAATTATATATATATATATATATATTAAACAAAAAGATCTTACCCTTCTTGCCTTTCCTGTGGAGGGTTTTTGTCACTGTTTTTACTCACCATAACTTAACTCAGTATATATATATATATATATATATATATATATATATACAGCTAACCCCCGTTATAACGCGCCTCGTTATACCGCGATTCGGTTATAACGCGGTTATTTATTTTTTTTGCACACTGCACACACTGCACACACTCACTGCACACTGCACACACACTACTCATTGCTCACACTGCACACACTGACACACTGCACACTGCACACACACTGCTCATTGCTCACACTGCACACACTGACACACTGCACACACACTGCACACTCTTACACACACTCACAGACACTCACACACACTCACACACACTCTCACACATTCAGACACTTACACACACTCACAGACTGCACACACACTGTACACTGCACACACACTCCTCATTGCTCACACTGCACACACGACTGCACACACACTGCACACTGCACACACACTGCTCATTGCTCACACTGCACACACTGCACACACTGACACACTGCACACACACTGCACACACTTACACACACTCACAGACACTCACACACACTCACACACACTCACACACACTCACACACACTCACAGACACTCACACACACTTACACACACTTACACACACACTCAGACACTTACACACACTTACACACACTTAGACACTCACAGACACTCACAGACACTCACAGACACTCACACACACTTACACACACTCACAGACACTCACAGACACTTACACACACTTACACACACACTCAGACACTTACACACACTCACAGACACTTACACACACTCACACCCATATACACACACTTTCTCTCCCATATATACATACACACACACACTCTCTCACTCTACACAGACGGGGGGTGGGGTCGGAGCAGAGGAAAGGCCGCGACCAGCACCACCACCCGCTCCCCCCCCCTCCTCCCGCGCAGGCAGCGGGAGCGCCAGGGACAGCGGTGGGGAGAAGAAACCCCCCGCTACCACCTCCATGCAGGCAGCGGGAGCACCGGGCACGTGGAGGGATCAGAGGTAAGCGGGGACCGGAGGGACATCCCCGCTCCCATCTCCTTCCCCGCGGGCTGTCCTGCGGTGACAGGGGGAAGCGGGGAGCGGAGGGACATGCCCGCTCCCATCTCCTGCCTCGCGGCGCGGCCTGTCACGCGGTGACAGGGGGAAGCGGGGACCGGAGGGACATCCCCGCTCCCATCTCCTTCCCCGCGGGCTGTCCTGCGGTGACAGGGGGAAGCGGGGAGCGGAGGGACATGCCCGCTCCCATCTCCTGCCTCGCGGCGCGGCCTGTCACGCGGTGACAGGGGGAAGCGGGGACCGGAGGGACATCCCCGCTCCCATCTCCTGCCCCGCGGGCTGTCACGCGGTGACAGGGGGAAGCGGGGAGCGGAGGGACATCCCCGCTCCCATCTCCTGCCCCGCGGGATGAATCTGCATTAAAGCGGCGGCCATTTTTTTTTCCGCGACCCCGTTAGTAACGCGGTGGTCTCGGGGTGGACCCCGAGACCCGCGTTATAACGGGGTTTAGCTGTATATATATACACTATTTTAAATTTGTCTTTTCATAGGGCTACATGGGGATATAAAATAAAGAGAAAAGGAGGGGGGATACCACTTTGTACAGAATATGCAATATATACAAAATGGCAAATACAACACATTGTTGGACACATAGTCCCACCAGGCTCCTTTGCTTACAGCTTTACTTTGTCTACATTTCCACATACCCCCGGCAAGTGCCTTGTAATTCCTCTTTTCCCTCCCCAGTGATGCAGGATTCCCATACTTTATGGAAGTTTTTGGTATTGGGAATTATAAAGGAGGTAAATCTCTCCACTATGTGGACCTCTTTTTCTACTCTGTAGTACCTCTCTTCTAGAATGGGGGAGAGTTTTTTTCACAGGCCATCTTGCTGCAGTTAGCATATGTGATAGAAGCTTAAGTAAATTTAGTGTACACTTAGCATAGTTGGAACTTGATGAACGTATGTGTTTTTTAAACGTCATCCACTATGTAACTATGTAAGTAGGAGTTCAAGTTCCCAATTGGTTTAGCCAGCACCATAGTAAGTAGATCCAGTCGTATTCAAGTGGGGGGCTGGCCATGGGGGCAAAGGGGAAATTGCCCCCTGTGGGCCATTCGGAATTCAAAATTTCGGGCCAGTGTGGAGGAGGAGAGGTGGGAAGGATCTCAGCGTAGCAGCTCTCTGACTCTGGCCGTTAGGTGGCGTTGCAGACCTCACTTCATAGTTCCTCCTCTCCCGGTCTGGCTCCTCTCCAGTACAACGGGACAGTAAGTGAATATATGTATGGTTACATAGTTTCATAGTTACATAGATGAGGTTGAAAAAAGACATACGTCCATCAAGTTCAACCTATGATAAATTTAGACAACAGATACTTTATCCTATATCTATACTTCCTTATTGTACCAGAGGAAGTCAAACAAAAAAAAACAGTGTCATATCATCCAATGATATCTCATAAGGGGAAAAATACATTCCTTCCTGACTCCAATAATTGACAATCGGATTAATCCCTGGATCAACATTCTTCCCATGTATACTTATTTGGTATATCCCTGTATACCTTTCCCATCTAAAAAGATGTCCAACCTTTTTTTGAACAAATCTGCTGTATCTGCCATCACAGTCTCCATGGGTAATGAATTCCACATTCTAACTGCCCTTACTGTAAAGAACCCTTTCCTTTGTTGCTGGTGAAATCTCCTTTCCTCCAACCTAAAGGGATGCCCCCGAGTCCTTTGTACTGCCCGTGGGATGAATAGTTCTTTTGAAAGCTCCTTGTACTGTCCCCGAATATATTTGTATATAGTTAACATATCCCCTTTTAGACACCTCTTTTCTAATGTAAATAAATCTAATTTAGCTAGCCTCTCCTCATGGTTGTATGTGTATACATATATGTGTGTGTATGCTTGTATGTGCGTGTCTCTGTGTGTATACAGCTTAACCCGTTATAACGCGGTGCTTGGAGTCCACATAATGAGACTGATCGCGAAATGGCCGCCTCAATCTTATTATATTATTATATAAAAATAATAATTTATACCATACCATGCACGAATTGAACCCATGACCCTCCATATGCTAGTGAAATTTTCTAGCTGCTACACCACAGGGTTGGTTTGATGAATTTGACTCTATAAACAAACTTAACATCTACTGCACAGTGCAGTCCATCATGGTCTCTCCTCAGACTGCCCTGTTCTTCTCCTTGGGGACTTCAACTGCTATATTGATGACCCCTCTCTCCCTTGGGCTTCCCGCTTTCTCTCTCTAACCTCTTCTTTTGGCCTTCAGCAGTGGACTGCAGCCAGCACCCACAGGGATGGCCACTACCTAGACCTGGTTTTCACTAAAAACTTCTCTCTCTCCATTTTCCCTTTTCCTCTCTCTGACCATCACCTCATCTCATTCTCTCTATCTCACTTCTCCCCTTCTCCACCTCCATCTACCCCTCGGTTCTGCAGAAACCTGCACTCTATTAACCTACCAGACTTTGAGTCCACTTTACGTTCCTCCCTCTCCTCTCTCAGCTCGGCTACAGACCTTGACAACCTGGTCAGGAACTACAACTCTGCCTTTTCCTCCTCTCTTGATCTACATGCCCTGCTTTCTCTCTGCCGCACTCGCCCTTCTAACCCTAGACCCTGGCTAAATTCCCACATGTGCATGCTGCGTTCCTCCACTCGTTCCTCTGAGCGCCTCTGGAGGAAATCTCATACTCTCGCAGACTTCCTTCACTACAAATGTATGCTATCCTGTTTCAACTCTGCCCTCTCGCAAGCTAAACAAGCCTACTTTTGTTCTCTAATCAACATGCACCAGTCTAACCCATGCCGACTCTTCTCTCTCTTTGACTCTCTACTCAAACCACCCTCAGCTGCCTCTTCTTTCTCCATCTCAGGACTTTGCTGACTATTTTAAGGAAAAGGTGGAATCCATACGCCAGAACATCCCCTCTGTTTCTTCCTCCCATCCTACACCTCTTCCTAACTCTGCTCCTGCCTTCCTTGACTCTTTTTCCACTGTCTCAGAGGAGGATGTGTTATTGTTGATCTCCTCTTCTCCCTCTACCACTTGCTCTCGTGACCCCATTCCCTCCCATCTCCTAAAACGTCTTGTTCCTACTATAATCCCTACGCTCGCACACATTTTTAACTCCTCCCTCTACTCTGGTACCTTTCCCTCCTCCTTCAAACATGCAACAGTTATACCATTACTCAAAAAACGCAAGCTTGACCCTACCTGTCTTTCTAACTATCGACCTGTCTCCCTCCTGCCTTTTGCCTCTAAACTCCTTGAAAGTCTTGTATTCTCTCGCTTGCTCCATTTTCTCAACACCTATTCTCTCCTAGACCCTCTACAATCTGGCTTCCGCACTGCTCACTCCACGGAAACAGCCCTCACTAAAATAACTGATGACCTCCATGCTGCCAAAGACAGAGGTCATTACACTCTGCTCATATTGCTCGACCTCTCTGCAGCATTTGACACTGTGGACCACCCTCTTCTCCTTCACATCTTCCATACTCTTGGTATTCAGCACAAAGTTCTTTCCTGGATCTCATCCTACCTCTCCCATCGTACTTTCAGTGTCTCTTCTGCTAACACCTCCTCCTCCTCTATTGGTCACTCTGTGGGGGTACCCCGGGCTCTGTCCTGGGACCTCTTCTCTTTTCTCTGTACACACTCTCTCTAGGTGACCTAATAACATCTCTTGGGTTTAAATATCACCTCTATGCTGACGACACACACATTTACTTTTCAACCCCCGACCTTACACCTGCTGTACAAACCAAAGTTTCTGAATGTCTCTCTGCTATATCATCCTGGATAGCCCTCCGCCGCCTTAAACTCAACATGGCAAAAACAGAGCTCCTTATTCTTCCCCCCAAACCTGGCCCTACTACCTCCTTTCACATTACTGTTGGAACTACGATCATTCACCCGGTAGCCCAAGCACGCTGCTTAGGGGTCACACTTGACACCTCTCTCACATTCTCCTCTCACATTCTAAACTTTTGTAAAACCTGTCGCTTTTTCCTCCATAATATTACAAAGATATGCCCTTTCCTCTGTTGCTCGACTGCTAAAACTCTGACTCAGGCCCTCATTCTCTCCCGTCTTGATTACTGTAACCTCCTGCTGTCCGGCCTTCCTGCCTCTCACCTGTCTCCCCTACAATCTATCCTAAACGCTGCTGTCAGAATCGCTCTGCTCTTTCCTAAATCTGTCTCCGCGTCTCCCCTCCTGAAATCCCTCTCCTGGCTTCCAATTAAATCCCGCATCTCACACTCAATTCTCCTCCTCACTTTTAAAGCTTTACACTCTTCTGCACCTCCTTACATCTCAGCCCTACTTTCTCGTTATGCACCATCCCGACTCTTGCGTTCTTCTCAAGGATGTCTTCTTTCTACCCCCTTTGTATCTAAAGCCCTCTCAGGCCTTAAACCTTTTTCGCTGACTGCCCCGCACCTCTGGAATGCCCTTCCCCTCAATACCCGACTAGCACCCTCTCTATCCACCTTTAAGACCCAGCTTAAGACACACTTGCTTAAAGAAGCATATGAATAGCACTGTGGATAATACTAGACACATGATACATAACGCTTGGCCCCCTGCAGATGCACTTACCAGAATGCCCTCCTACTGTCTCTGTACGTTGTCCCTACCTACCAATTAGATTGTAAGCTCCTCTGAGCAGGGACTCCTCTTCCTTAATGTTACTTTTATGTCTGAAGCACTTATTTCCATGACCTGTTATTTATATTATCTGTTATTTATTTTATTACCACGTGTATTACTACTGTGAAGCGCTATGTACATTAATGGCGCTATATAAATAAAGACATACAACACAATACAATACTATAGATGTTCTCTTTTGCTGTTGTGCATATGGATGTTCTTGCTGCGTTATCACATATATCTTCCCAGTAACCTATAGTGGTCTCCACCTGAAAATCATGTGCCCATTGTTCCATATATTTATGGTTGAGAATGGTTGGGATGACAGAAGGGGATAGATCTTGGTGGAGGATCGCGATGAGCCCCTTATGGTATTTCCCAAGTATGCATAGCCCCTCAACTACTGTTGTCTATGGGAATTCCCCACTTGGAGAGATCTGCATGATATAATGGCGTACTTGTATGTATTTAAACAACTCTGATCTCAAAATCAGGTATCTACAGTATCAAAACATTTCTCAAAATTCATCAGTTTATCCTTAAATGCAATTAGTTCCATATCACATTAGCTGAAGTTATAGGTCTTGCATGAAGAACAATAAATATATATATACTGTAGTCTAACTATATATTTTCACTTAAATATGGTAACTTTAAGATGCAGCACTCTTAAGATGCTAATGCTAAATCATCTGTAACCCCCTGTTTTAAAGCAACATTCCACCCTGTCTGTATTATTGATCTCTAGTATGTTTAGAATAGCAAAGTTGGTTTGTTAATTGTGTGCTGTTAATTGTCCAGCTTGTAACAGGCAGATTTATTGCGGGGAGGGTCATGTGACTGTTTGATATATAAATCTAATACCAGTTTAAGGGAAGCTTTAGCAGGGTTTAGCATTAGCATCTTTAGAGTGCTGCATCTTAAAGTGACCATGCTTAAATGAAAATATATAGTTAGATTAGAGGTGAACTGGGGACTGGATCTATCTGCAAACTCTTCTACACAAGGCAACAAACGGTGAGCTTATCTGACCATACTATTATCCTATACTTGTTGAAGTGAAACTTCCTTAGTGGCACCTCATTCGAACTGGGGCAAAAATGAATTGTGGAGACAGAAATGAAACGGATGTGACGTCAGTGCTGGCAGTTGAGGCCGGGCTGTGTTCTGGCTCAGCCCGACCCCAACACTGACATCACACCCGCTCCACAAATCAGATGCGGCGGCGGCGGCGATAGCCGCCGGCGCCGCTCCTAATGGCCCCCGCTCCCCCCACATGGCTGATAACATGCGGCGGCGGCGGCGATAGCCGCCGGCGCCGCTCCTAACGCCGCTATTCCCCCCGCACATCCGCTGCCAAGCCGCGCATGCTCAGTAATGATGGGGACTGGAGGAAAGCCACGCATGCGCAGAAGCGGTTGGCAGCGGCGCCGTTCCCCGCCCGCTGCCACGGCTGTTGACATGTGTCCCCGTCTGCTGCCCGGGACAGCAGAGACCGCCCGACCGGGACAGCCCCCCACACACCCTTTCCTTACCCGAATGGGACCTCCCTCCCAGCCCACACATGGGCCCGCCTAACTTCCACTACCGCTGCCATGCCGCGCATGCGCAGAAGCGGCTGGCAGCGGCGCCATTCAGCCCTCCAGTGACGCAGGCGTTTGCGGGCCCCCCAGGAAGCGGTGGTACAAAAACCCAGGCGCAACCCGCGCGGACCCCCCCCCGGACCCCCCACACACTGATGGACAGGGGGAAGCGGGGACCGCAGGGACATCCCCGCTCCCATCTCCTGTCCCGCGGGATGAATCTGCATTAAAGCGGCGGCCATTTTTTTTTTCGCGACCCCGTTAGTAACGCGGTGGTCTCGGGGTGGACCCCGAGACCCGCGTTATAACGGGGTTTAGCTGTATATGGAACATTGAACACATACAATCCAAAAAGGCAGAGATATGTATAGTCACATTACAGAGAGGGATAAAGATCTTATTTTATTGAAGGAAAGCTCCCAGATCTATATCGACATTATGTCCGTTGGGCACCAGAGTTTTCATTAGGTGAATCCATTTAGATTCTAGTTTAGAAATTTGGTTCAATATATCTCCCCCTCTCCAATTTGGCTCTAACATATCAATACCAATGCATTTAATTCCCACTGGACTTGGACCATGGCACTCTTTGAAGTGTCTCGAAAGACTGTGTTACATGAAGCCCTTCTGGATGTTAGTAATATATACTATTGTTAGAAATTAAGATGTAAGTAAAAAGTTAGTAAAGTTTATTAAGAAGTAAAAAGATGTTAAAAATTATATATACACACACACATACACAACTACACATACATACACACACTCATACACACACAAACACGTGTGTCTGAGACATTCTGATGGCACTTAAGTTAATATTTAAATAGCATTCAAATAACTAATTCATTTGTAATTTTTTTTTCTCTCTAAAGGTTTCGATAATTGTGGACCAACATGAAAAAAATGTATCCGTGTTTTTGAATGAGCTTTTGAGGCCACTCTAGTACTTTCTCCAAATGTCAAGTAAGTTGCAGTTCTGTAGCCTTATTTAAAGTATAGATTGCCACCTGTACAGGATTTCTCCCCCAAATGTTCTAATACTAGATTTGATCTATTAATGTAACACACATTTAGGGCATTAACCCACC
>WSYH01004375.1:42298-53991 GCA_036426205.1 Ascaphus truei | reverse complement strand
ACCCACAATAAAGCGGGCACGGTGGGTTAACAACTACATTGCCTTAGCGGCTATCAGCTATGGTAATGAAGCAGCATTTCTGTATTTTAATAATATTGTGCAGGAGCTTTGATTTGTGGCTCAGGGAACCCCCTGCTCACTGTACAATATTATTAAAAATACATTCATGCTGCTTCGTTACCGTAGCACATAGCCGCAAAGGTAAGGAACGCTTCTTTATTGATGTGTGTGTTTTATTTATACTGTAGATGTGCAGAGTGTCTCCGGAGCTGACCCGCTGTGGTTTTAGGTCCGGGGACCTCCTGCTCCCCGAGATACAGGCCCCTTTAGGGGGTGCCGGTATCCCTCTGCTTGGTTTACATCCCGCGGTCACGTGATCGGGACCTTTAAATTCAGAGGGATACCGGCAACTCATAAAGGGGCCTGTATCTCGGGAAGCAGGGGGTCCCCCGACCTGAAACCAATGCGGTTCAGCTCCGGAGACCCCCTGCACATCTACACTATGAATAAAAATGTATTTAAAATAATTTTTAATGTGCCGATGTTTCCGCAGAGAGAGCAGCGGAGCTCTCTCTGCTGCAAACACATCTCGCCCCCGCCGGCCTATAGTATCATTGATGTGCATATACAGTACTGTATGTGTACAGTACTGTATGTTAGGGGTTATAGGGGTTGTAGTTATACAGTATATATATAAATATATATATATATATATACTGCATTACAATTCATGAATTTATGCCATCTGGCGGACACGCGAAGCATTGCAGCCTATTAAATCCTGAACCATTATCAATTAACACATCAACCGCGCGTCAGCCGGGCATGACCCCTGGCTGGGAACGCGGCATGCTCCGGGTGAACAGCGTCGCATTCCAGGAACAAGCCAGGGACAAACTGGTGATTTGTTAGAATAAAGTCTGCCGCAACATTATGCTAAATTTAGACAACAGATACTTTATCCTATATCTATACTTATTGATATAGAGGAAGGCAAACAAAAAAATGAATTCCTTCCTGACTCCAAGATTAATCCCTGGATCAACATCCTTCCCCTGTATACTTATTTGGTATATCCCTGTATCTCTTTCCCATCTAAAAAGATGTCCAACCTTTTTTTGAACAAATCTATTGTATCTGCCATCACAGTCTCCATGGGTAATGAATTCCACATTTTAACTGCCCTTACTGTAAAGAAACCTTTCCTTTGTTGCTTTTGAAATTTCCTTTGCTCCAACCTTAAGGGATGGCCCTGAGTCCTTTGTACTGCCCGTGGGATGAATAGTTCTTTTGAAAGCTCCTTGTATTGTCCCTGAATATATTTGTATATAGTTATCATATCCCCTCTTAGACGCCTCTTTTCTAATGTAAATAAATCTAATTTAGCTAGCCTCTCCTCATAAGTTAGAATGTCCATCCCCTTCATTAATTTGGTGGCTCTTCTCTGCACTCTCTCTAGTTCCATAATGTCTTTTCTTAGGATTGGTGCCAGAAGGTCTCCGGAGCTGGCATAATTATGTTTACTTCCCTTCCATCCATTGCCCGTTTGATGCAAGATAAGATCTTGTTTGCCTTTGCAGCTACTGCATGACATTGGGCACTATTGCTAAGCCTGCTGTCTACAAGCACTCCTAAATCCTTCTCCATCAAGGATTCCCCCAATATATCTCCATTTAATTTGTAAGTCGCCTTTTAATTCTTGTATCCCAAATGCATAACCTAACATTTACCTCTATTAAACCTCATCTGCCATTTACCTGCCCACGTTTCCAGTCTCTCCAAGACCTTCTGAAGAGAAATTACACCCTGCTCTGATTCTATTACCTTACACAATTTAGTATCATCAGCAAAGATGGAGACTTTGCTGTCGATGCCAACCTCAAGGTCATTAATAAACAAGTTAAATATCAGGGGTCCCAGTACCGATCCCTGAGGTACTCCACTCATGACTTTAGCCCAACCTGAAAAAGTTCCATTTATGACAACCCTCTGTTGTCTGTCTTTTAACCAGTTTTCAATCCAGGTGCATATATTATTACTGAGTCCAACTTTCTTTATTTTGTACACCAACCTCTTGTGTGAAACCGTATCAAAAGCCTTTGCAAATACTAAGTAGACCACATCAACGGCATTACCCTGGTCTAGATTCCTACTTACCTCCTCAAAGAAACAAATAAGGTTAGTTTGGCAAGATCTATCCTTCATAAATCCATGCTGACTATTACTAATAATTTTATTTTCCATTAGGTATTCCTGAATATTATCCCGTATTAAACCTTCAAGTAGTCTCCCTACTATTGAAGTGAGGCTTACAGATCTGTAATTTCTCGGTTGTGATCTAGCTCCCTTTTTAAATATAGGCACCACATCTGCTTTATGCCAATCTTGTGGTACTGAGCCTGTGGAAATGGAGTCCTTGAATATTAAATATAATGGTTTTGCTATTACTAAGCTTAACTCCTTGAGAACTCTTGGATGTATGCCATCGGGGCTAGGTGCCTTATTAATTTTAATTTTTTCAAGTCGCTTATGAACTTCTTCCTCAATTAACCAATTGTTCATTAATATGGAGGTTGTGGCTACCTCCTGCGGCACAACTATTGAACTTGATTCTTCCCTGGTAAACACAGAGGCAAAGAATTTGTTTAATACCTCAGCTTTTTCCTTATCTCCAATAATCTGCCTACCCATCTCACACTGAAAGGGTCCTATATTTTCTTTTCTCATTTTTTTGTTATTGAGGTACTTAAAGATTTTTTTAGGGTTGACTTTACTTTCTATTGCAATCCTTTTTTCATTATCCATTTTTGCTAATTTGATTGCCCTTTTGCAATTTTTGTTACATTCCTTTTAATTCTGATACGATGTCTCTGTCCCTTCTGACTTAAAGAATCTAAACGCCTTCCTCCTCTTGTCCATTTCCTCCCCTACCTGTTTATTTAGCCACATTGGTTTTGACTTATTTCTTTTATACTTATTACCCAAGGGTATACACTGATAAGTGTGCTTTTCTAACAATGTTTTAAAGACTGCCCATTTATCTTCTACATTTTTCCCTGCAAAAACATCATCCCATTGTATTACTACTAGATTAGACCTCAGTTTATTAAAATCTGCCTTTCCAAAGTTGAAGGTCTTTGTTGAAACCAAGTAATCTGTTTTTTGATAATTTATTTCAAATGAGACCATGTTATGATCACTGTTACCCAAATGTAACAGGACTTGAATATTTGTTATTTCTTCTACATTGTTTGATATGACCAAATCCAGAACTGCCCCTCTCCTGGTTGGTTCCGCAATAATTTGGGTCATATAATTGTCTTTAAGCACCCCCAAAAACCTGTTCCCTTTTGTTGTAACGCTAATCTCATTGCCCCAGTCTATGTCTGGATAATTAAAATCCCCCATTATGCAAACATGACCCAGTTTTGATGCCTTCTCCATTTGCAAAAGTATTTTAGCTTCCTCAGTCTCACAGATATTTGGTGGTTTATAGCATATTCCCACAAACATTTTCTTTATACTTTTACCTCCACTGCTAATTTCTATCCACAAAGTCTCTACATTTTCATCATTCCCTTCATAGACATCATCCCTTATAATAGGTTTTAGATCCGGTTTAACATATAAACATACTCCACCTCCCCTTCTATTTGTTCGATCCTTCAGAAAAAGAGAACAACCCTCTAAATTAACTGTCCAGTCATGAGTTTCATCCCAGTCCAATTTTCTTTATTTTGTACACCAACCTCTTGTGTGAAACCGTATCAAAAGCCTTTGCAAAATCTAAGTAGACCACATCAACTGCATTACCCTGGTCTAAATTCCTACTTACCTCCTCAAAGAAACAAATAAGGTTAGTTTGGCAAGATCTATCCTTCATAAATTCATGCTGACTATTATTAATAATTTTGTTTTCCATTAGGTATTCCTGAATATTATCCCGTATTAAACCTTCAAGTAGTTTCCCCACTATTGAAGTCAGGCTTACAGGTCTGTAATTTCCCGGTTGTGATCTAGCTCCCTTTTTAAATATAGGCACCACATCTGCTTTATGCCAATCTTGTGGTACTGAGCCTGTGGAAATGGAGTCCTTGAATATTAAATATAATGGTTTGGCTATTTCTGAGCTTAACTCCTTGAGAACTCTTGGATGTATGCCATCGGGGCCAGGTGCCTTATTTACTTTAATTTTTTCATGTCGCTGATAAACTTCTTCCTCAGTTTTATACACATGTTTTTAAGTGCGGTAAGACAATGCAAAGTCGCTCGGCAATGGACTGAACTTATTGAATAGGCTCCTAGGACTTATTACACTCTTGAAAAACCAAACCACAAGTATTAAAAAAACTCACTTCAGCAAATAAGAAAAATGTGTTGAAAAGTAAAGATCAAGGTCTAAAGATTACACTTAAACCCCTTAGCTGACAAAGGGGCCTACAATAGCAGTGTCATGTGTAGAAGGCCTCTCTGGCAGTAAAGGGATAATTTAACACAATTTTTAACCCATTTGCTGTTTGAATCATGCAACTCATTGCTTTGCAAAAGGATTACATGTTTATTTGGCAGTGAAAGAGCTTTCATTTTACATTACCGAGATGTAAACCTCCAGAGTGTGAAATTAAAGCGCTCTGAATAAAAAAAATGTCATTTTAATTTAAAAAGAAATGACTTCTATCAGTCAGATTTTACTGAAATCTATGGAATGGTAGATACTAAAAATCATTAACATTCGCTACAAATCAGCAAGACTCACAGCATCTGACATAATGAAGATAAAATGCTCCTACCTGATTCTTCTCCTTTTATGAAAATAATTCCAGCCATCAGAAAAACAGGAAAATATAGCGAGTGCATTGTGCTGGCTGGATACATACAGTATTTTACTTGATGTGTGCTTGGGAATGCTTCACTTCAGGGCTTAAGGAATGTACAATACATGTCAAGCCCATGACTACACTTGCATGGACATGTTTCCTTTAACTATTTGCTTTCATTAAAAATAAAGTACAGAAGAGCAGTAGTTTTGCTTCCAAACCTAGGCATTTTTACAATAAAAAATAAAGATATGTGCTGCAGTTTTTACAAAAGTAACTTATATGCCTTGGTATCAGAGTAAATATTAGATCTCTTGGACTGGTCTATTAAATATTCCTCGCCCCAAAAAAACAATCTGCTTTCTGAGACAGTTTTGATAGTCTTCTAGAGAAAAATAAAATGTAACATGTTTCTCAAATAACTAAAAATGTTTTCGTCAAGATTTCTATGTGCTAAAATGTAATTACATGCAGTTGTGGCACGTGCATGCAGGTTATGGTTGCTAACGACTGGTTGAGTTGAAACTTTTGCTGACTGACAAGCTTCTTACATTTTGAGGCATAAAAATGCATACAAGTTTTATTTGCCTTTACACAGACTTTTTTTATTTTTTGGACCAGTTACATGGGAGTCTCTAATAAATAATTTTTTCACATGCAAAAATGTAATTTACGTGCAGTTGTCGCGGATGGGTGTGGGTTATGATTGGTAGCAATTGGATGAGTTGGAACTTTGGCTTACTAACCTAACGTATGTAATGGGTTTCCCCCCCCCCCCCAATCGCAGATTATACTGTGTGGGTGCAGGAACATATAGTGTTACTCGGTATTTGGTGCTATACCTGTTGGCTCACAGGAGGGCTTAGCTTCCGCCATGGGGAACCTGGGGCAATTATACTATGGACAACCACTTACATTCGGTGCAGCGCCTCCACCTGCGATGGCTCCCACCAGAGGGGGAGTGGTTCCTCGCAGGACAACACAATAATTACATAGACAGCATGTATATTAACCATAACCTTTTACTAACATGCATATGACACCTCACATTGATAATAACCTGTGTCCCTCTCACGAGGAGACACTAACCGTGACGTCTCGCAGGACGCTTCCCCAACACCAGGTGATCCCACCCAGTGTCCAAAGAACTCCACCCAATGTCCCGCACTCTTGCAGAGAGTCAATGGGTGACTGCGCAGTCACAATTAAGCTAAGGGCCCGGTGGTGCACTTATGTATTGTAGATACCTGCCGAGCACTCCGGTGCTCGGGTCAGCAATACTTCACAAAGGATCGGTTGGGCGATGCCTCCTTCTGATCCTCCAACCGAACTCCTGGCACGTGGACCGTCAGGGCAGTCCCACTCTGGAATAGTCTCTGCGGACCCTAACGTGGGTCCGAACCGCTTCACAGGAACAGCAGCAGCCGCTGTGTCCCTATCTATCTAAGTGGCACGCACTATACTATAGGCCGTCCCTATAGCACAGCAACCTGTAGTGGCTTTGGGGAAACTCCTAGGGGCCTACAGGGGTTAATGACCTGTCCCACTCCCCTAACTCTCCAAGTCCCCTAAGCCTCACTAATCCAAGCGCCTGCTGCAACAAGCTGTGACCCACTGGATGTTGGCAGCCAACGTGCTGCGCAACAAGGTGCCTGCCTGTCAGACCTCACCGCACTGACAGCCGTGACTCTGACAAGGCAGCACTCTAAACTAAGGGCAGCGTCCCTATCTTGGGCCTCCCTCAGCAATTACCCACTACCCTAGTGGGGGGTTGGGGCCTACCTGGGGTGTGGGTACCTACAGGGCCGCAGGAGCTGCACGCGCTCCCCGCACCCTTCCTTCCCTCACAGCTCCCCTGCTCCAACGGACTAACCTGAGTGACAGGGTCCCTCTCTCTAGAGCAGTCCCTGGCAACACTCTCTCTCAGAGGATACTTAGCTACTTCAGACCCTGGGGGTGCTGGCCTAGTACAGTGAGTCCTGGACTCCTGTACCCTACCTCCTTCCCTGGGCTGCTCCGGTCTCTGACTAACACCTAACGTGCTCCAAGCCTGCCAAATGTATCTCTTTTGCAGGGACAGCTTAAGCCCTATTGGCTCCCTGGCATCACATGGGGCGCGCAAAGGCTCTTGGGATCTGTAGTCCCAGCTCAGAGCCTTCACTGCTAGGCTAGGGCTTCGCGGGCTTTTCCTACCCTGCACTGCGCTTGCGCAAGCTTTCTCGGGCTGCCCTAACCTCCCCTGGGCTTTCCCTGCTCTCGCACGACTTCTCTGGGGGCCTTCCGCGCTATTGGGTCCCTGCGCATGCGCAACACGCATCGCAATGGCGGCGCCCTGCTTCCCAAGCCGCCGGGTACTTAGAGACGCGACCGCGGCCCTAGCGATGGCCCGATCGCGTCCCCGGCAACCGGCCCACTCGCGGAGGCAGAGCACTACTCCCTGCTTCGGCCCCCACCCTTGGAAACAGCCGTCGGGTCCGTCGCTGGCTCCGGCGGCACCCGCGATCGGGCTGCTCCAAGGGAGGGGGGTCTCCAGGACCTGATGGGGCCCAGGGATACACTCTCCCCCTGGTGAAAAACCCAACGTCCCCGCTTGGGGAACGACGTCAATCGGCATAAGTGTTATATAATCAAAATGCAGTGCATAGAAAATACAACTTATCATGTCGACTTTACACATCAGGTTACATGGCAATTCCCACCCAATGATACCCGAGACTAGCTGAGACCATTTGTGGGGTGCCCCTAACGGATCATGTGGGGGTACCTCACTTTTGCGTCCGTGAGCCTCCCCTAGGAAAATCTCTTGGAGAGCACACCTGAGGGCAACAGTCACTGGTTCTTCGCTACTTCCTCCCCTGGTGGACGGAATAGCACCATGTCTCTTACGCAGGCCCTTACCCGGTCATCCGCGGCTTGGATGCGGTAGACCAGGAGGCCAGGACCTTTCCCGCGGTCCACTACCTGACGAATGGGGCGCTCCTTTTTGGGCTTAAAGGAGAAATTTTTCACTACACAGTCCTTGTCCCTACGGACTTGTGAGGCTTCCACTGGGAAGCGAAAAAAGAACAACGTCTCTGTTTCACCTGACAGGGGGTAAAGGGTAGATACCTTACCACTGTGGTGATTCACGGTGGCCAACAGGTCCTCGGGGACGCTGTCAGTTCCCACCTCGGCTGTATCGGGATCTGTCCACAACACTTCTGGGACAGTCCACTCACTGGCTTGAAACTCGGGAGCGTTGGATCCCAGTCCTGGGACCATTTGGGTCTGAGCATACGGGCTCACATTCCGCTCAGGAGCCGTAACTCTGGCCTTCTTCACGGCCACCTCCATCGGAGCCTGTGGGGAGCAAGGGGGTTCCTTACCACTCGGCTGGCTTGCGATGGGTTTCTCTTCATCTGGGACGATAGGCGGTGGGTACTGGTCCACTCGCACCACTGGACAGCTACCGTCTAAGGAGGACACCTCCGCCAGGACGCGATGCAGAGGGGAGCCCTTCGCCCGGGTGACCAGACTTAAGGAGCCATCGTGCTCCACGGTCACCTGGAGGCTCACCCCCAACACCCCTGGGGCAGTCAACTCACCCTTGTCGTCGATCGGTACGGGTCCCCATTCTAGGACCGATGGTACCATAGGAATACGCCGGACAGGCCATTGTAGGGCACACGGGCCCACAGCAGGGTCTGCAACATCGGGATACACTTCCTCTAGGGCACACAGGCCCACAGCAGGCTCTGTATCCGCCGAGATAGTGTGTTCGCTGATTTCACTATAGTGGTCCGCCGGCAGGCGCATCACCACAAGTGATTGGTCATTAAAAGAAGATGGGAGTATAGACACCTTACCCTGTGATTCCTCTGTATCCTCCATTGGTTCGCTCGGCTCCATAGCTGGCTGGACTGGGTTCTGTGGGTCCTGCTCAGGAACCGGATCTAGAAAGTTCACTTGGGCGCACTGGCCCTCCGAAATGTCTATGAGAGGGGTAGACGGGTTAGCTATACTGACCGGCTCAGTATTAACGTCGACCCTGGCTTCCTCTGCGGGTTCTGCCGCCTGCAGCGGCACTGGCTTCATGAACTGTGCCCCGCAGTCGGCACACTGGGGCCCCCTTGTCAATTCACCGACGGAGCAATCGCAACTGCTCAAACAGCCGTGTAGGCATCCTTCCCCATCTACCACTGTCATCGTTAGCGCCAATGGTAATGTGGATAACTTGTCGGTCCAGCCACCAGTCACCTTCCAGTCGTCTACTACACACGGGCATACCACCAGGGGCAATTCAAACTTTGGGACCCGTATGACTCTATACATCCGAGGGTGTGTATCTCTGCATTCGGTGTTCGCTTTAGGGGGAACAGAAGTTGGTGACTGCTGCTCCAAACACTCGCTCCCCCTGGTGGACTCTAGAGGGGCAGCACACTCCTTCAAGGAATGATTCTGGCTCTGCACTGTGTCACTTAGTTGGCGGGGGTGAGGCTTCGGTTTTCGCACCAAACCCGGACAGATTGTTGCAATAATTTCCTGTGCCGGCGTGCAGTCAGCAGCACGTGCACTCTCCTGTTTTGGCAGTTCAGGGTACACTACAGGACAGCCTGAACCGGCCGAGTGGTCCAACCACAAGCTGGACGGACCTTGGCCTTCATTTATATCTTGCCCGAAACTCACTAACGTGGAGCAATACTTCTCGTCCTCCAGGTGTAAATCTACCACGGCTATGGGGGCAGCTCCCCGGAGATGAGGGTTTTGCCCCAGGGCCACTCGTATATCTGGCGACGGAATATCTACAGGGACACAGCACACCGCAAGCGTGTGGATCGGTGGCACCATGGCCCAGTCGTGGACCTCGTGTCAGGACTTTACAACCATGATAAAAATAGGGCTTGGACAATTTGGAAAAAAACACAGGGCACCCCAGGTCTATCTCAGCAGCGCCTCCAAATGTAACGGGTTTCCCCCCCCCCCCCAATCGCAGATTATACTGTGTGGGTGCAGGAACATATAGTGTTACTCGGTATTTGGTGCTATACCTGTTGGCTCACAGGAGGGCTGAGCTTCCGCCACGGGGAACCTGGGGCAATTATACTATGGACAACCACTTACATTCGGTGCAGCGCCTCCACCTGCGATGGCTCCCACCAGAGGGGGAGTGGTTCCTCGCAGGACAACACAATAATTACATAGACAGCATGTATATTAACCATAACCTTTTACTAACATGCATATGACACCTCACATTGATAATAACCTGTGTCCCTCTCACGAGGAGACACTAACCGTGACGTCTCGCAGGACACTTCCCCAACACCAGGTTATCCCACCCAGTGTCCAAAGAACCCCACCCAATGTCCCGCACTCTTGCAGAGAGTCAATGGGTGACTGCGCAGTCACAATTAAGCTAAGGGCCCGGTGGTGCACTTATGTATTGTAGATACCTGCGGGTCAGCAATACTTCACAAAGGATCAGTCGGGCGATGCCTCCTTCTGATCCTCCAACCGAACTCCTGGCACGTGGACCGTCAGAGCGGTCCCACTCTGGAATAGTCTCTGCGGACCCTAACGTGGGTCCGAACCGCTTCACAGGAACAGCAGCAGCCGCTGTGTCCCTATCTATCTAAGTGGCACGCACTATACTATAGGCCGTCCCTATAGCACAGCAACCTGTAGTGGCTTTGGGGAAACTCCTAGGGGCCTAATGACCTGTCCCACTCCCCTAACTCTCCAAGTCCCCTAAGCCTCACTAATCCCAGTGCCTGCAGCAACAAGCTGTGACTCACTGGATGTTGGCAGCCAACGTGCTGCGCAACAAGGTGCCTGCCTGTCAGACCTCACCGCACTGACAGCCGTGACTCTGACAAGGCAGCACTCTAAACGAAGGGCAGCATCCCTATCTTGGGCCTCCCTCAGCAATTACCCACTACCCTAGTGGGGGGTTGGGGCCTACCTGGGGTGTGGGTACCTACAGGGCCGCAGGAGCTGCACACGCTCCCTGCACCCTTCCTTCCCTCACAGCTCCCCTGCTCCAACGGACTAACCTGAGTGACAGGGTCCCTCTCTCTAGAGCAGTCCCTGGCAACACTCTCTCTCAGAGGATACTTAGCTACCCGAGGTCACTTGTCACTCCATTAAACCATAACCTTTACTAACATGCATATGACACCTCACCATTGATAATAACCTTTGTCCCTCTCACAGAGAACGAACTAACCGTGACGTCTCGCAGGACACTTCCCCAACACCAGGTTATCCCACCCAGTGTCCAAAGAACCCCACCCAATGTCCCGCACTCTTGCAGAGAGTCAATGGGGTGACTGCGCAGTCACAATTAAGCTAAGGGCCCGGTGGTGCACTTATGTATTGTAGATACCTGCGGGTCAGCAATACTTCACAAAGGATCAGTCGGGCGATGCCCTCCTTCTGATCCTCCAACCGAACTCCTGCACGTGGACCGTCAGAGCGGTCCCACTCTGAATAGTCTCTGCGGACCCTAACGTGGGTCCGAACCGCTTCACAGGAACAGCAGCAGCCGCTGTGTCCCTCTCTATCTAGATGGCACGACTATACTATAGGCCGTCCCTATAGCACAGCAACCTGTAGTGGCTTTGGGGAAACTCCTAGGGGCCTAATGACCTGTCCCACTCCCCTAACTCTCCAAGTCCCCTAAGCCTCACTAATCCCAGTGCCTGCGCAACAAGCTGTTCTCCACGGATGTGTGGCAGCCAACGGTGCTGCGCAACAAGTGCCTGCCTGTCAGACCTCACAGCACTGACAGCCGTGACTCTGACAAGCAGCACTCTAAACGAAGGGCAGCATCCCTATCTTGGGCCTCCCTCAGCAATTAACCCACTACACTCTAAGTGTTGGGGGTATGTGAGGCCA
>WSYH01004375.1:0-42277 GCA_036426205.1 Ascaphus truei | reverse complement strand
CCCTTCAGACCCTGGGGGTGCTGGCCTAGTACAGTGAGTCCTGGACTCCTGTACCCTACCTCCTTCCCTGGGCTGCTCCGGTCTCTGACTAACACCTAACGTGCTCCAAGCCCGCCAATGTATCTCTTTTGCAGGAGCAGCTTAAGCCCTATTGCTCCCTGGCATATATGGGGCGCGCAAGGCTTTGGGATCTGTAGTCCAGCTCAGAGCCTTCACTGCTTAGGCTAGGGCTTCGGGCTTTTCCTACCCTGCACTGCACTTTGCGCAAGCTTTCTCCCGGGCTGCCCTAACCTCCCCTGGGCTTTTCCCTGCTCTCGCGCGACTTCTCTGGGGCCTTTCCACCTATCGGGTCCCTGCGCATTGCGCAACACGCGTCGCGATGCGGCGCCCTGCTTCCCGCCGCCGGGTCCTTAAGAGACGCGACCACGCGGCCCTAGCGACGGCCCGATCGCATCCCCGCAACCGCCACTCTCGCGGAGGCGAGCGCTACTACTCCCTGCTTCAGCCCCCACCCTTGGGAACACCGTCGGTCCGTCCTGGCTCCGGCGGCACCCGCGATCGGCTCGCTCCAAGGGAGGGGGTCCCCAGGACCGATGGGCCCAGTCTACACGTATAATTGGTAGGACAGAGTTAGGAGGCCCATACTAAAAAGAAAACATGCTAAAGTAAGGAGAATGTGGTGAAATCTTTTTAGCGTAATCAAGAGACATTGGAAAATGGCTGATGTAAGGTATGCAAGTTGTTAAGAATGAAACAACATGGCTGTTTTGGACTTTCTGACTAAAGGGAATAGATTAGTGGATAAAAAAAAAAAAAAACGAAGGAAACCGATGAGGATGTTGTCGCAGCTGCACAATCGTACGCAACTCAACGCATGTATTAATGTCGATCAACCATGTATGTATGCACGAGAAGTTGTCGTCTGCCAAAATGATTGTATTTATTTATAAAATGTGTTTACCAGGAAGTAATACATTGAGCGTTACCTCACGTATTCCAAGTTGTCCTGGGCACAGATTGTAACATATATGAAATTCATTAAAAAATGACAAAAGGTTATACAGTAACAATTCCACGAGACATTTACATGGACATTTGCGAGTTGAGAAATTTTGTACAGGGATAAAATAAAAGGTCTGGTGAGTTTCAGATTGAAATGATAGCAATCTAGCATTAACACCATCAGAGAATGGCAACAAACAGGCTCACACCCTTTGGCTGTGCAAAGGCTGTCCGCCTTTGGGGCAACGCAGATGTAGACTGAGGGGTTCAGATTGAATCTAGCTGTGGTTTCAGAGTCCTTTGTCCTCATGGGGCATTAGCATTCAGAGGGTTGAGCTGACGAAACACAGCAGTAAGCAAATGCAGAGAGTAACCCTTAGCACGCTGGTTATGTGTTGTAACATACCTCCCAGCAGTTATCTTCTGTTTCTGTGGGCTTTCCTTTTCAGTCCTTTAGTGCAGGCATGTGAAAGTTAAATCCATTATTTGGCCTGTATGTGTATTTCAGCCTTGAATGTTGTATCATATTCGAGGGTGGCCTGGCAAACTCTGAGGCTGTCAATCTAAGGGTGGATATTGGTTGGAACACCCCGCTCTGTGTGGGCCCCCAATCTAGTCTTGCTCTGCTTGTAATGATCAGAGTTAGAGACCTCCCCAAGGATGTTGTCAAATTGGAACATGCCTCCTAAATTAGTTAGATCATTTAGAACCAGAGAGAGAGTTAGAGAGAAGAGGTCTTATGACGAAACTGTCTCCCCCTTCCCCCATGATACCAAGGGAGGGGAGGGGGTATCATTGCCGCATAGACCGAAGAGTAAAGCAGAAATGAGGTGAGTATTGGCAGGAAGAAGTGTTACTTGTGATGGAGTCTGCTGAATAAGAAGAAGAAAAGACATTGCGTGTGGATTCATGTCTCTGGTTATGAGGAGTGTCAGTGGGGTCCATCCCCTGAAAATCAACAGAGATCCTCACTGGCTGAGGCACTGCAGCATCAAGAGATCAGGTATCTGTCCCCCTGTTCCCTGTCCTGGCTCTCCCCACACACCACCGCGGAGCCCTCAGCCCCCTGTTGCGACAGCAGGTTGCAGCACCCAACCCCTAAGGTAACCAGCAAGGAGTTGTACCCCCCATCTCATCTAGGGGGGAGTATGATAAAAGGGTTTATGTTCAGAGGGGAGCAGCTCTTGGGGAATGCCCATCAGGTGTTGCCTTTGGAGCGACGCAGAAATAGACTGGGAGTTCAGATTGAATGCAGCTGGTTATGGGGTGCCGGAATCCCCGCCATGTTAAATTAAAACAAAGCAGGGGATCCGGCACCCTATACTGGGGCCTGTAACTCGGGAAGCGTCAGGTTCCCGGACCTGAAATTAATATGATTCGCTCCGGAGACCCCCTGCTCATTACTGTGGATTAAAATAAAAAAAGCATGTTCATTACCTTACAGCTAGCCCTAAGACAATGAAGGGATTAAGCCAGAGTACCTGGTTTATTGAGGGTAGAGGGGTAGTAAACGGGGTAGTTACCCCAGGTGTGGTGGTTACGGGAATGTTGCGGGAGGGTGTTAACACCATTACCTTAGCAGTAGTAGCCCTATGGTAATGAAAGGGTTAACCCCTTTTCAACAACCCCACCTGGGGCAACTTCCCCCTTCACCTACCTCCTCTACCCCCAAAAAACATTACATACAAACATCATAGAATAAATTTAGCAATCTACCACCCATCCCCAGCCCACCCCCGCACCGCCCCCCAACACATACAGAACTATATGGGCAAAAATCCTTTTATTCCATATCTGGAGAATAGCACATTTGCCCATTAACAATAAAACATAACCAAAACAATGACCCACCAGCATATAATTGAAGTTGTATTTACCCTTGGCAGGATGAGGCCGTCCTTAGTATATTTTATTTTTAAAACCTGTCATATGGGTAGCAATAACTTTCCAAATCTTCTTAAGGATATATAAAAGGATTCTCTACAGTGGCATTCTTATTCTTATTATACTCTGAGATATGGGACTCAACATTCAGGAAATGCAAATTATCTTCTTTCCCTTCTCTCTCTCGGAATTCCAATATTGCAAAATCCGAATTTACTCCTCACATTGGCCTCAGATTTGTATGACCCATGGGAGTCTGGAGGGTGCCAGAATAGTAGATTAAATATTCTCAAATTAGACATTGGATATCACAAACCAAATCATACAGGCGGTCCTAGTTTATCCGACGCATGCGTTACTCAAAATGGGCGTCGATAGACGAAGCGTCGTAAAGCGAAACCCGTTTTCCCCCCATAGGAACACTGTTTAAATCAACGTTCGTTCCTGAAGGCATTTTTAGATGCTAAAATACACAGAAACTATGTTACTCAAGCAATAAGAATATCGCACACACAATAGATTATGATGGAACCTTATATGTTATTGATATTCCAGAACTGTAAAATAAAACTTAAAAACTAAAACTATGCTGTATTCTGTACAGACAATGTAACATGAGCAAAAAAAAACACATTAATTATTGGAGAAGATGATTGGTGGGGGGGGATGTCAACAGCAACGACTTTTTGGAGGTATGTAGTGGAGTTGTAAGGTTTCGGCCTCTTGAAGAATCTCTTCATTGAAGTCTGGACAGATCCTTTCCTTTTCTCTGTGTAAGATCTCTCTATAGCAGCTAGATTTGGTTGAGACACCCCGACTGACTGTTTGAACTCCGTCCATATAGGGTCATTGTCCTCAATATGGCCAGTGCGCTATCAATGTGCATGAATGCCGCAGCCACATTTTGCTTCACAATGGATTTACGGCTGTGCGTGGTGCCCTCATCCAGATTGGTGGGCACACTCCTCTTCAGCAAATTTTTGGTGCTGCTTCTAATTGACATTAAGGTCTTCATTGCTCAACGTTCGTTAGAATGTGAGCGAGCACTCCTCGAATATCCTCGGTTTCCACCGTCCAAGTATGAGATCTCTGGCCATTTGCACAACAGTTTCTGACTTCTTCGCAACAGTCTCTGTAGGCGCTTGGACATCAGACACACAAATCAGGGAACAAATTACGGCAACACTCCATTATAAATTTGGTTGGTTTCACCATCATTCCATGCCTCTCCGATGTTTCTCACTGCATGGAGAATGTTGTAACCCTTCAAAATTCTTTTAAGGTTGGACCACCTTCCACATCGGTTGCTCTGCTGGCCTGGGCAAATGTTTCGCCTAAGATATAGGCCTTGAAGGAAGCGATAACCCCCTGTGTCTATCTTCGTGCGGCTGATCAATGAGGGTGTTTGGGGGGCATGAACACCACCATGACGCTTGGATGATGGTCATCCAGGTACACGGGATGGCGAGCATTGTCCAGGAGCCAAGCAATTCTTTGAATCGAGGTATCTGTTCAGCAATATAATTGCACAGCCTGGAATAAATTGATGCTGTAACCAGTCCTCAAAAAGGCTCCCTGTTACCCATGCCTTTACGGTTGGACTTCCAAATCACTGGAGTGTGCCTCTTGCATAACCCTTGATGCCCTAGGGTTTTCTGCATGATAAACAAGCAAAGGTTTTAGCTTAAATCACCTGCAGCATTTGATCCAAGCAGAAGAGTCAGCCTGTCCTTTGCAACTTTAAACCCGGCATAGATTTTTCCTTTTTGCAATGTAGCTTCTACTTGGCATTTTTCTTCCAGTAGAGCCCGTCTCATCAACATTGTAACACTTACGTGCGCTCCGGGGCCTACCTGGGGTGTGGGTACCTACAGGGCCGCAGGAGCTGCACACGCTCCCTGCACCCTTCCTTCCCTCACAGCTCCCCTGCTCCAACGGACTAACCTGAGTGACAGGGTCCCTCTCTCTAGAGCAGTCCCTGGCAACACTCTCTCTCAGAGGATACTTAGCTACCTCAGACCCTGGGGGTGCTGGCCTAGTACAGTGAGTCCTGGACTCCTGTACCCTACCTCCTTCCCTGGGCTGCTCCGGTCTCTGACTAACACCTAACGTGCTCCAAGCCCGCCAAATGTATCTCTTTTGCAGGGACAGCTTAAGCCCTATTGGCTCCCTGGCATCATATGGGGCGCGCAAAGGCTCTTGGGATCTGTAGTCCCAGCTCAGAGCCTTCACTGCTAGGCTAGGGCTTCGCGGGCTTTTCCTACCCTGCACTGCACTTGCGCAAGCTTTCTCGGGCTGCCCTAACCTCCCCTGGGCTTTCCCTGCTCTCGCGCGACTTCTCTGGGGGCCTTCCACGCTATCGGGTCCCTGCGCATGCGCAACACGCGTCGCGATGGCGGCGCCCTGCTTCCCAAGCCGCCGGGTCCTTAGAGACGCGACCGCGGCCCTAGCGACGGCCCGATCGCATCCCCGGCAACCGGCCCGCTCGCGGAGGCAGAGCACTACTCCCTGCTTCAGCCCCCACCCTTGGAAACAGCCGTCGGGTCCGTCGCTGGCTCCGGCGGCACCCGCGATCGGGCTGCTCCAAGGGAGGGGGGTCCCCAGGACCTGATGGGGCCCAGGGCTACACGTATAATGTGTAGGACAGAGATTAGGAGGCCCATACTAAAAAGAAGAACATGCTAAAGTGAAGGAGAAATTGGTGGTGAATTCTGATTTAGCAGTAAGCAAAGGAGACTTGGAAATGCTGATATTTAAAGGGACGGCCCAGCTTGTTAAAGAATGAACCATCTGTTTCTTTATGACTAAAGGAATAGATTAGTGGTAAAAAAAAAAAAACACAGGGAAAGCCGATGGGATGGCTTGTAGAGATGCTCAATAACCTTTGTATGCATCAGACCATGTAATGTGTATGCACGAGAAAGTTGTCGTCTGCCAAAATGATTGTATTTATTTATAAAATGTTTTACCAGGAAGTAATACATTGAGCGTTACCTCTCGTATTCAAGTATGTCCTGGGCACAGAGTTATAACAATATATGATTACATTAAATGAACAGAGGTTATACAGTCAATTCACAGACATTTCATGGACAGTTCGAGTTGGAAAATTTTGTACAGGGGATAAAAGGTCTGGTGAGTTTCAGATTGAAATATAGCAATCTTAGCATTAACAAACATCAGAGAATGGCAACAAACAGGCTCACACCCTTTGGCTGTGCCAAAGGCTGTCCGCCTTTGGGGCAACGCAGATGTAGACTGAGGGGGTTCAGATTGAATCTAGCTGTGGTTTCAGAGTCCTTTGTCCTCATGGGGCATTAGCATTCCAGAGGGTGAGGCTGACGAAACACAGCAGTAAGCAAATGCAGAGAGTAACCCTTAGCACGCTGGTTATGTGTGTAACATAGCCTCCCAGCAGTTACTTCTGTTTCTGGGCCTTTCCTCTGTCAGTCCTGTTAGTGCAGGCAGTGGAAAGGTTAAATCCATTATTTGGCCTGTATGTGTATTTCAGCCTTGAATGTTGTATCAATATTCGAGGGTGGGCCTGGCAAATCTGAGGCTGTCAATCTAAGGGGTGGATATTGGTTGGAACACCCCCTGCTGTGTGTGGGCCAATCTGTATCTGGCTCTGGCTTGTAATGAGTCAGAGTTAGAGACACTCCCCAAGGATGTTCAAATTGGGACATGCCTCCTAAATTAGTTAGATCAGTTAGACCAGAGAGAGAGTTAGAGAGAAGAGGTCTTATGAAGAAACTGTCTCTCCCTTCCCCCATGATACCAGGGGAAGGGAGGGGGTATCATGCCGCATAGACCAAGAGAGTAAGAAGCAGAAATGATGATGAGTATTGCAGGAGAGAAGTGTTACTCTGTGATGGAGTCTGCTGAATAAAGAGAGAGAAAAGACATTGCTGTGTGGATTCATGTCTCTGGTTATGAAGGAGTGTCAGTGGGGGTCCATCCCCTGAAAATCAACAGGAGATCCTCACTGGCTGGAGGCACTGCAGCATCAAGAGATCAAGGTAATCTGTCCCCCTGTTCCCTGTCCTGGCTCTCCCCACACCACCGCGGAGCCCTCAGCCCTCCTGTTGCCAGCAGGTTGCAGCACCCAGACCCCTTAAGGTAACCAGCAAGGAGTGTACCCCCCATCTCATCTAGGGGGGAGTATGATAAAAGGGTATTATGTTCAGAGGGGAGCAGCTCTTGGGGAATCCCATCAGGTGTTTGCCTTTGGAGCGACGCAGAAATAGACTGAGGAGTTCAGATTGAATGCAGCTGGTTATGGGGTGCCGGAATCCCCGCCATGTTTAAATTAAAACAAAGCAGGGGGATACCGGCACCCTATACTGGGGCCTGTAACTCGGGAAGCAGGGGGTCCCGGACCTGAAATTAATATGATTCAGCTCCGGAGACCCCCTGCTACATTACTGTGTGATTAAAATAAAAAGCATGTTCATTACCTTAGCAGCTAGCCACTAAGACAATGAAGGGATTAAGCCAGAGTACCTGGTTTATTGAGGGTAGAGGGGGTGAGTAAACGGGGTAGTTACCCCAGGGTGGGTGGTTACGGGAATGTTGCGGGAGGGGTTAACACCATTACCTTAGCAGTAGTAGCCGCTATGGTAATGAAAGGGTTAACCCCTTTCAACAACCCACCCTGGGGCAACTTCCCCCTTCACCTACCTCCTCTACCCCCAAAAAACATTACAATACAAACATCAATAGAATAAATTTAGCAATCTACCACCCAATCCCCAGCCCACCCCCGCCACCCCCCAACACATACAGGACACTAATGGGCAAAAATCCTTTTATCCATATCTGGAGAATAGCACATTTGCCCATTAAACAATAAAACATAACCAAAACATGACCCAGCCAGCATATAGTAAATTGAAGTTGTATTTACCCTTGCCAGGATGAAGGCCGTCCTTAGTATTATTATTTTTAAAGCCTGTCATATGGTACATAACTTTCCAAATCTTCTTAAGGATATATAAAAGGATCTTCTACAGTGGCATTCTTATTCTTATATACTCTGAGATATGGGACTCAACATTCAGGAAATGCAAATTATCTTCTTTTCCTTCTCCTCGGATTCCAATATTGCAAAATCCGGAATTTACTCCTACATTGGCCTCAGATTTGTATGACCCATGGGAGTCTGGAGGGTGCCAGAATAGTAGATTTCAATATTCTCAAATTAGACATTGGATATCACAACCAAATACAGGCGGTCCTAGGTTATCCGACGCAATGCGTTACTCAAAATGGCGTCGGATAGCGAAGCGTCGTAAAGCGAAACCCGTTTTCCCATAGGAACACTGTTTAAATCAAACGTTCCGTTCCTGAAGGCATTTTTAATGCTAAAATACACAGAAAATGTTACTCAAGCAATAAGATATGCAGCACACACATAGATTATGATGGAACCATTATATTTATTGATTCCAGAACTGTAAAATAAAACTATAAAAATAAAACTATGCTGTATTCTGTACAGAAATGTACATGAGCAAAAAAAAACACATTAATTATTGGAGGAAGATGATTGGGGGGGGGGGATGTTCAACAGACAACGGACTTTTTGGAGGTGATGTAGGTGGAGTTGAAGGTTTCGGCCTCTTGAAGAATCTCTTCATTGAAGTCTGGACAGATCCTTTCCTTTTCTGCGTGTAGATCTCTCTATAGCAGCTGATTTGGTTAGACACCCCACGACTGACTGTTGAACTCCGTTCAATATTAGGGTCATTGTCCTCAAATATGGCCAGTGCGCTATCAATGTGCATGAATGCCGCAGCCAACATTTTGCTTCACAATGATTTACGTGGCTGTGGCTGTGCCGCATCAGCAGATTGGTGGGCCTCCTCTTCAGCAATTTTTTGCTCTTCTAATTGCATGAGGTCTTCATTGCTCAACTCGTTAGAATGTGAGGCGAGCAACTCCTCAATATCCTCGGTTTCCACCTCCAAGTTGAGATCTCTGGCCATTTGCACAACAGTTTCTGTAACTTCTGCAACAGTCTCTGTAAGGCCTTGGACATCAGACACAAAATCAGGGAACAAATTACGCCAAACTCCATTTAAATTGGATTGTTTCACCTCATTCCATGCCTCTCCGATGTTTCTCACTGCATGGAGAATGTTGTAACCCTTCCAAAATTCTTTTAAGGTTGGACCACCTTCCACATCGGTTGCTCTGATGGCCTGGGCAAATGTTCGCCTAAGATAGTAGGCCTTGAAGGAAGCGATAACCCCCTGGTCCATCGGCTGTATCAATGAGGTGGTGTTGGGGGGCATGAACACCACCATGACGCTTGGATGATGGTCATCCAGGTACACGGGATGGCCAGGAGCATTGTCCAGGAGCAGCAATTCTTTGAAATCGAGGTTCTGGTTCATGCAATATAATTGCACAGCTGGAATAAATTGATGCTGGAACCAGTCCTCAAAAAGGCTCCCTGTTACCCATGCCTTACGGTTGGACTTCCAAATCACTGGAAGTGTGCTCTTTGCATAACCCTTGAATGCCCTAGGGTTTTCTGCATGATAAACAAGCAAAGGTTTTAGCTTGAAATCACCTGCAGCATTTGATCCAAGCAGAAGAGTCAGCCTGTCCTTTGCAACTTTAAACCCGGGCATAGATTTTTCCTCTTTTGCAATGTAGCTTCTACTGGGCATTTTCTTCCAGTAGAGCCCAGTCTCATCAACATTGAACACTTGACGTGCGCAATAGCCACCGTCCTCTATAAGTTTGGCCAATGTAACAGGGAAGGTTTTAGCTGACTTCTCATCCGCACTAGCAGCTTCCCCGGTCACTTAAATGTTATGCAAGTTTGCCCTCTCTTTGAACCGCATAAACCAGCCCTTACTTGCAGTGAACGTTTCCTCAGTGGTCCCTTCTCCATGCTGTTGCTTAATGTCCTCATACAGACTCAAAGCCTTGGCCTGAATTAAGGCTAAACTAATGGGCACATGACGCTAGGATTGATCTTCCAGCCATATGATGAGGAGTTTTTCTACCTCAGCAATATGCCCAACACGTTGCCTTATTGTTGTACCTTGCATAGGTGCTGAGCCCTTGATCTGTTCCAAGATTCTTGCCTTGTCTTTGATTATTGTCACAATAGTTGTGTGAGGTATATCCAAGGCACGTCCAATTTCTGTGTTCGTCTCTCCTTTCTCAGAGCGCTTTATTATGTTTTGCTTGGTCTCCAAAGTTATAGATTTTCTATTCCTTTTTGGAGTAACAGTACTTTGCTTTTTGCTTTGCTCAGCCATGGTTTAGGGCCTAAATGTCACGGTTGTGCTCGCCACAAACCTGGGTCGGACCGCGAGGCTGAGGTGGGGTTGTAAAAGCACCGACCTTAGACCGCGCAGGCTGATCCGGATTGCGCAGTTCGTAGTCATACGTAGCAGGATCAGGATAGGAGAAGACAGCATCGTCGTTGTACAAGCCAGGGTCAGTACAGGAGACGTCAGAATAAACATTGTCCAAGCAGGAGTTCGGCAACAGGGAGTCAGGAAAGCCCCGCTTCAGCTTAGGAGCGCGGGGGTGGCATCTGCGCGTGCGGCGACCATGGCCCATGGTACTGGTCTCAGGAGGTGGAAGACAGACCAGATTACACACCGCCTAGCTGCACGGGTAAACCAGTGCTACAGCGCAAGAGTCCAGAGCGGGCTAGGGAATCCTCTGTTGCAGTGCAGGAACCAGGACACGGCCTCTCTAGATTAGGGAAAGAGTAGGCCCCAGGAACCAGGAAGCTGTAGATACACAGGGAAACCTCCGCTTTAGTGCAGGAATCCAGGAGGCTGAAGGACGCAGGGGCGAAACCTCTGCTTCAGTGCAGGAATCCAGGAGGCTGAAGGACGCAGGGACGAAACCTCTGCTTCAGCACAGAAGAACAGGAAGCTGAAGAACGCAGGACGGAACCTCCGCTTCAGCACAGGAGAACAAGCGGGAGCTTGAAGGAAGCTGAAGGACGCAGGGCGGAACCTCCGCTTCAGCACAGGAGAACAAGCGGGAGCTTGAAGGAAGCTGAAGGACGCAGGGCGGAACGTCCGCTTCAGCACAGGAGAACAAGCGGGGGCTTGTGGCAGAACAGGTAGTGACATCCAGTAAGGACTATGCTCGGCAGGGAGCATTGTGGGAACATAGTACTTAAAGGCCAGCGGACCAATCCCCGGCGGGGGGTGTGAAGGTCCTGCTCCAATAAGTGAATACAAGGCTGGATTGCAGTGATAGATTGCACAGCTGCAGTAGATACCAGAGGGAGTGTGTGGCAGTATAGCTTTGGTGAGTGAATCCAGGCTGCAGTAATATCAGGTGAAGAGTTCCAGAACTGCACCGGTCTGCAAGGTAAGGCAACCAGTAAACCGCGGAGCGGATTCCTTACACTAAAATACACCACCAAACCTTCACACACTGTTCAGAATGATTTTCCTAGCCTGCAGCCGTCTGGTTGTTCATTTGTAGCAATTTTTTAAAGCGTCGTAAGAGCGTCGGACAAGCCATTCGGGTGTCGTAAAACGGGCCATAGGGATGCATTGACAAGCGTCGGATAAGCCGTTCGTCGTAAAACGAAACGTCGTAAAACGAGGACCGCCTGTATTAAGAAAGCTGCAATACAAGAAACTACACTTTTTGAGGCTATCATTACTCTTTTTTAATCTACCCCAGGTCTTATATCATCGATCTACAATATACTTATTGGCATCTATAGCAACATACAACCTAAGTACTTTTCAGCTTGGGAAAGAGATGTGGAGCATACAATTTCTGACAATCAATTGTCTGAAATCTGGTTCCTGCATTCTCACCTTGATCCTGCTATTCCCTGCCTTGTGCCTTGCCTGCCTTGTTCCTGATCTCCCTGCCGCCTGACCCTGCTTCGTTCACTGGACTCCTCTTCTCTTCAACTCCGACCCGGCTTATGTACGACCACCCTTATCTCTACAACCCAGACCTTGGCAAAGTACCCCAATGATCCGCTACTCTCCAATCCAGACCTTGGCAAAGTACCCCAACGATCTGCTACTCTCCAATCCAGACCTGGCGAGTATAACGACTACTCTACCTTCCGTACTCCTGACCCAGCTAGCAAGACTAATCTACATCCTAGGCGCGCCCGCGTGGCTGTAGGTTGGCGTTTCTCAATTCCTTACCGCAGCACTGCGGTGACGCTTCGTTTGTGGTGAGCTACGCGTTACAAAATCATATTATATTCAGGAGTCATTAAGACTACTTTAAGACATTGCCACTTACCTCCCCCTAGCTTCTGACCCCACTAAGGAGTATTGTACTTCATTGAGTACGTTATTGAACACAGGGCTTACTAATCATGCTATAACACAGAATGAATTTGACTATTTGAACATCATTCATCCACGTATCCCAGTGTTCTACACTATACCCAAAATACATAAGAATTTGCAAGAACATCCTAGTAGATCCATTGTATCAGGCATTCATTCTTTTTCTTCCAATTTATCTCAATTTATAGATTATTATTTACAGTCATACTGTCGCGGCCCCTTTTATTCTCCAACATTACCGCATTTTTCTGGGATTTTTTTTCGAATGCCACGCACTTCACCGCGTTCATGCCGCATTCATACCGCATTCATGTTGCATTCACAGCCGCGGTTGATGCGCGGTTGATGTGTTTATTGAGAATGGTTCGGATTTAATAGGCTGCAATTCTTCGCGTGTCCGCCAGATTGCAGATATTCATGAATTGTAATGTGCATGCGCTTCATTAATGTGTCGACTTGCAGGTGTTTCGTTTAAAAACGATACCACAGTGGTCTATTGTAAATTGGCCTTGGGACTGAAGGAAGAAGTTACAATAATGTATCAATTTAGGCTTTTCACATTAAAGAAAGACAAGCACCAGTTTCTGGTTATTGTCCAGAGAGTCCCGCCATGAGTTTCAAAAACCCGACAGAACGTACGCTTATTTAATATGGGCCGCGAGTAATGCTACAGATGATAAGATGGCAACAGTTGTTCAAATGTATCAGTATTTTATCGAAAACTATGACTTTTACAAATTTTCGCGAGCTCCTCATGTGTGGAAGCGTGCAATAAGGAAAAAGTTATGTAGCGATCCATGTTTATTTCGTATTGATCCCGAATTTATTGGAGGGTATTGGTGTGTATCACCGGGTTTTTCCCGTATCTATGATCATGCAGACGGCAAAAGGCGAAAGGTCGTGTTAAAACCAAGTAGGAAACGGGGAGAGAATTCAAGACCCACCTCGAGGCTAACCTCGGAGGTGGGCCACGGGGTATTGAAGCCCTAGCTATGACCATCCTGTCAGAAGAGTGACTTGGAGGGAAGGAGAGGAGGAGGTCGTGGGAGGTGAGCGGGTTGTTCCTCGCCCTGGCGATTGAATTGCGGCTGCTGGAAGCCTTATCGTTGAGATATCGTTGCTCTGTCAAATAAAGAGACTGTTCTGCACCCGTAAAGACTGTGTGTGATTTGGAGAGTATAACCCTGGGACCTGATGGGTTCTTCTGTACCGGTCCTGTCCCATTACCCTGGGAGTATAGAAGATGGAGGCGTTGCACCACTAAGAGATCATGGAGGCTATCACCCCAGAAGCCCGGTCCTGGCTCCCCCACAACACCGCGGGAAGCTCAGGCCCTCCTGTTCCTAACAGGTACACACCAGACCGCATGTAATCAGCCCCCATGCACCCCTTACACTCCCGTAGAGACTGGGGGGGAGGGGGAACAGGGTTTCATGTTGAGGCGCTGCTGAGAGGGGATATCTATCAGAACAGGACCGGCTTATAGCGAGGCGGAAGAGACAGACTAAGATGTACTCTCCCGGCATGTGATTTTACGCAGGTAGCGTGAGGCAACTGGGGGATTCATAGCGGTAACCAATCCGGGGACCATGGCCCAGGGCCGCGTTACGGAGGGGTGGATAGTTAGAGCTGATCAAGTCCCTTGAGGCGGGTAGCGTGAGTCACTGGGGGGGTCAGCCTGTTAACCAGCCCAGGGACCATAGTCCAGGGCCACGCTATAGCGGCCAAAAGCAGGAGACGCCCGTACCTAGACAAGAGGTATCTTAGCTATCACCCGCACCACAGAGCACTTGCACGTAGATATCGGGAGTACAGTGCATTGGAGGAGAGGAGTTCCGTTGAGCCTGGGGTACCAGCCACCTCAATTTAGTGGGTCACATACAGTATGAAAAGGGAGACCAAAAAGGCGCACACGGCATCAAATTGGCTAACGCAGGAAGAACCCAGGACAAAAAAATTATTTAAGGCACTTTAATGTGGCAAAAGACCCATCCAATGCATTTCGAACGCGCAGCGACGTTCAAAATGCATGGATGGGTCTTTTGCCACATTAAAGTGCCCTTTTAATCATTTTTTTTGTGGTTCTTCGCTCCATTTGTGCTGGTGCGCTTTTTGGTCTCCCTTTTCCCTGTATTGCATTGAGTAGCTGCACAGCCTGCCTGCCCTACCAGGATGTGAGTACTTGTATATTTTTCAGGGGAACATGCCAATGAGACTGATGGTGAGTGGGTTGCACCACACACCACCTGTCTTCAGGAGGATAGTACCCATTATATGACACAATAGGTACTATATCAATTGTTAGTACCCTGGTACAGTGGTCTGGCTTATTATCATTTTGAGATATACCTGCATTTGAGCGCTTCAGCTATTTTCCATATCACATACAGTATGAAGATGCAGAGTCCACCTTTGGAGGGAAAACATGGTCTAGGTACGAGATACCCGTTAGACATGGAGAGTAGGGCACAGGCACATTTGGAGGGAGTATCCAAGATGGCGGCCATCCCTACATGTGCTCCGCGGAGAGGCAAGCTAAAATGGCGGTTCCCACCGAGCCTGGAGCAAGCACGTGAGATTTGCAAAAGGACTGTGAGACGGTTGTGGCGGGAAATGTGCAAGAGTCTGGCGCCAAACCAAGATTCCTTGCAGGAGGAGCGGAGTGGCGCGAAAGCCAAAAGGCCACGTCATACTGACAAGGAAAAGACCCCGCCTCTGGATTCCACCAGAGGGAGGGGGCCCACCAAGAGCCAATCAGGAAGGTCCGCCCCCGCGAAGGGAGGGATCGGAGACCTGAGCGAGGAGCGTCACTTTTGTCTGGCATTCAAGGAGCTGGAAAACTGTGTTGTCTTCCCTCTGAACGAATCATGTCAGAGATAAGTACCTCCATTCACCAAGTACCTGGAGGCCTACTGGTCGTGGCCGTAGCGGAGCACGAATATGTTCGGTGCCTGTGTGTGCACTGTGGACTACCCGGCGCGGTACCAAGTACCAAGGCCCGATGTGCTAAATGTGGGACGTTTTACTTGTGGCCAACCGAGCCGCGGGATTTGTTCGGCACGCCACGGGGTGCTTCTCCAGGAACTTTGACGGAGGTGGCGGACGACAAAGAAAAGACTGCCCTGGGTCCCCGTTATACCCTATCGGGAGGAACCAAGGCTCAGCTAGTTATTGAACTAAGCAAGCTGGCCACCCAGACAAGCGCGACCGCAGTGGAGGTACACAAATGAGGACATTTTGTACCTATATCCACTGGTTGTATTACTGAAGAACCAGGTGACTCCCCAGCGGAGGAACCGATCGTGATTTCTTCGGAGGAGGAGGAGATCGGTGTAACCTCGGTGGAGATGTGCCTACCGGCGAACCCCCCCAAAGGCATTAAAAGAGAACAGACAAGTCCGGGGACCATCCGACGGCGAACGCTGGTGCGGCCGGGGGCCCGTACGAGTCCCACCACCGTGGTGACTCCCAGTGCAACGGAGACGGAGACCGAGACGATCCTAGCGGGGCCTGATGTCATCAAAAAGCAGCGTAGTGGTAAGGAGACCCCACCACCCCCTTACTCCTGCCAGACACAGACCACATTCACGGTGAACGAGAAAGAGAGGCTTGAGGCCTACTTGTTCGATCGTGTACCGGATGTTCCACCACCGCCCCCGGGGGTCCTCGACGCACGGCCGATGCGTGATCCCGGGGCGGATGGGATCTCTGCAGGCGATTCGGATAACATCAGTTTCGGTTCCACTGGGAGAAAGACCAGTTTTGGGGGGATGTTCTCCCCGCAACAGATAGCCTCTGCCATGGCCAGGGCTAAGCTACCGAGTCGAGGCCCCTCCCGAGAGCCCCAAAGCATGAGGGGGAGTGCCGCTAAGAAGACGTTCATTGGGCGGGGTGTTACACGTTTGCTGGACAATGTTCTGGACGTTTCTCCTACCGCGGCCCTTAGCCCCCCTGCCCGGGCCACTGCCCCTGCCCAGTCACGAGTGGTGCCACCGGGACCTACCAGGGATAAATTATGTAAAAAACCCAAATACTCCAAGGACTTGCGGGATTGGGAACTGAGTGATGAGGGATCTGAAGGGGAGATACCGTATTCAAGCGTAATACCTGTGCCTAACCCTGTACCGTTTTGTTCTACAGCTAGAGGAAAAGCCCGCGGGTCACCTACTCCAGCAGAGGCTGGGTCTTCCCGATCAGTGGTGCATAAGATGAATCCTACAAGGTACATAAATGCCAAGGGAAAGAGAGATTGCTCGCGATCTACTGATGCGGGTACGTCCGGTGTATCATAACAGGTAGTGTCGGATGTAGAACGCACTAGTCAGGCCGCTGAGTACGAGCACCGCGATAAATGGTGGGCGCCTTTGTTCACCGGGTACCACGAAGGGATGGATCGTACGCGATTCTTGTTGATTAAGAACGATGTAGTAGACCATTGGTGGGCGGCTGGTTATTTCACTACGCAGGAGATGGGGGATGAGTTAGATCACCGGTTGAGTGGAGATAGAACAGAAACGTATTGTACCTCAAGGCCCCAGTATATTGTACGACGAAGTAGCTTCCGAGGAGCCATTGTTTTGGGTACTGCCAAGCAGGGCAGGGCATCGCACGCTTACCAAGCTAAGTCGAGCTGACCGGGCCATAGTCGCTAGATACCGTCAGTCGCACGGTTATGAATATCCCTACGTGCCGGAGCCCATCATGAGAGAGGTTGAAGATAACCGAGACAGTTGGCTTAGGGAGGCAGTTCAAGAGTACCTGCGGACCAAGTACGGTCGGGCGGGGTATCACAATGAAGATAAGATTAGTGAGCTAGTGCGTATATGGAGCATCAGCGGGTGTATTTACATGCACGGTGTCACATACAGGCCTGAGCATGGGCCGGTTCAGTCGTTCGCTGTGACTGTCACTGACCATAACGGACGACGTGTAAGGAAGCCTGATCCAAGGCACTATCTGTAGGGTTCTCCATGTTGGGAGTACCCGGATGTACTTACAATTACTACCTCATTATGCATGTATTATGATTGTTATGTGTGCTGTTTCTCAGGTGGTTCGCCGCAGGATGGTACTGCTAAAGATAGGTCCAAGTGGGGACCATTGGATTCCACCATAGGGAGAGTGTAGCCCCCTGTAAACAGCTCAGGCTATACCTATCTTCCTTCTACTGTGGTAAGTCCTGTTAAGATCAGGCGCCAGTAATCATTATGGGTTTTCCCCCTTCGTAGCCCTAACCTGAGTGGTAGACGCAGGCCTGGACTCTGCTGCAGGCGTGAGCAAGAGGGGATGTTCTGCTGACACCATGAGGGGAGGGGCTAGCTCTATATTTAGCAGCCCACTCCGGTGAGTGAGGAGTTCTTCTTCGTCTTTGCTGTGTGCCGTGTCCCTCTCTTTTTGATGGTTCTTTGGAAGAGAGAGTAGCTTAGTAAGAGTTCGAGTGAACAGTGATGTCGAGAGTCTAGAACTGCTGAGTATTATGCCGTGAGCCACGAATCCTGCGGAACGGTCCGAGGAGTATCAGGAGGCTATGGGCTCCCCGGCGCAGCGTGCCGGATGAGAGCGAGAGGAACCACACCGATCAGCGTTTATAAGTAGAGCTGATAGAATTATAGACTGGTGGACCAATGCCCTCACCCCGCTGCCAGGGGTGATGGGGAGAGAATTCAAGACCCACCTCGAGGCTAACCTCGGAGGTGGGCCACGGGGTATTGAAGCCCTAGCTATGACCATCCTGTCAGAAGAGTGACTTGGAGGGAAGGAGAGGAGGAGGTCGTGGGAGGTGAGCGGGTTGTACCTCGCCCTGGCGATTGTATTGCGGCTGCTGGAAGACTTATCGGTGAGATATCATTGCTCTGTCAAATAAAGAGACTGTTCTGCACCCGTAAAGACTGTGTGTGATTTGGAGAGTATAACCCTGGGACCTGAGGGGTTCTTCTATACCGGTCCTGTCCCATTACCCTGGGAGTATAGAAGACGGAGGCGCTGCACCACTAAGAGATCATGGAGGCTATCACCCCAGAAACCCGGTCCTGGCTCCCCAACAACACCGTGGGAAGCTCAGGCCCTCCTGTTCCTAACAGGTACGCACCACACCGCATGTAATCAGCCCCCATGCACCCCTTACACTCCCGTAGAGACTGGGGGGGGGGGGGAAACAGGGTTACACTAGTAAGAACTAATAACATTTGTTTTTGACATAACCATTTATTTATTATATTACATTTATACTTTACTACAATTAGTCCTTGTTACTGTACATAGTTCCTTACGTGCGTATGTGTAAGGGAAAATATTGGATGACCTCACTAATCTAGTAAAAAAAGCCAGATATAAATGAGTGAGGGAGAGGGTGGGTGACGGAGAAGGTTGGGTGATGGTGAGGGTGGGTGGGTGGTTGACGGTGAGGGTTGGTGACTGTGAGGGAGAGGGTGGTTGGGTGAGGGAGAGGGTGGGTGATGGTGGGTGGGTGACTGGGTACTTGTGGTGACACACATATATATATATATATATATATATATATATATATATATATATATATATGAAAATATAACTGCATGCTCATCTGCATGTCTTAGGCAGGTCTGCAACCCCGTCTTTCCCCATTATCACCCACCATACAGCACTTCCACTGCAGCAAGGGATTCTGGGAAATGACATGCAAATGAGCACACAGTGTCACTTTTTGCCTCAATAACCATTTTTAACATGGTTCCCTATAGGCTTAAGCTTGCTGCATGGTCACAGCTTTGAGCACAGCCAGGGTTAAGGTGCATACCCAGAAAACCACCCACAGGCAGCTGTTTCGACCTTGATGGGTCTCATCAGTGTGGGGTTGATTTTACTGGGAATGCAAGAGAGGCTATGGGATAGGCTAAACCATATACTGAGTTAAGTTATGGTGAGTAAAAAAAGTGACAAAAAAACCCTCCACAGGAAAGCAAATATGCAAATATAACTGTATGCTCATCTGCATGTCTTAGGCAGGTCTGCAACCCCGCCTTTCCCCATTATCACCCAGCATACAGCACTTCCACTGCAGCAAGGGATTCTGGGAAATGACATGCAAATGAGCACACAGTGTCACTTTTTGCCTCAATAACCATTTTTAACATGGTTCCCTATAGGCTTAAGCTTGCTGCATGGTCACAGCTTTGAGCACAGCCAGGGTTAAGGTGCATACCCAGAAAACCACCCACAGACAGCTGTTTCGACCTTGATGGATCTCATCAGTGTGGGGTTGATTTTACTGGGAATGCAAGAGAGGCTATGGGATAGGCTAAACCATAATACTGAGTTAAGTTATGGTGAGTAAAAAAAGTGACAAAAACCCTCCACAGGAAAGCAAATATGCAAATATAACTGTATGCTCATCTGCATGTCTTAGGCAGGTCTGCAACCCCGCCTTTCCCCATTATCACCCAGCATACAGCACTTCCACTGCAGCAATGGGAATTTCTGGGAATGACATGCAAATGAGCACACAGTGTCACTTTTCCTCAATAACCATTTTTAACATGGTTTCCCTATAGGCTTAAGCTTGCTGCATGGTCACAGCTTGAGCACGCACAGCGGGTTAAGGTTGCATACCCAGAAAACCACCCACAACAGCTGTTTCGACCTTGATGGATCTCATCAGTGTGGGGTTGATTTTACTGGGAATGCAAGAGAGGCTATGGGATAGGCTAAACCATAATACTGAGTTAAGTTATGGTAGTAAAAAAGTGACAAAAACCCTCCACAGGAAAGCAAATATGCAAATATAACTGTATGCTCATCTGCATGTCTTAGGCAGTCTCAACCCCGCCTTTCCCCATTATCACCCAGCATACAGCACTTCCACTGCAGCAAGGGATTCTGGGAAATGACATGCAAATGAGCATATAGAGATATCATATATTATATATTATATTATAGATATAAATATATATAACTATTACTAGATATATATACATAGATATAGGTATTATAGTTATAATCATCTAAAAACATTATTCTATATATATATATACTATATTATCTCTATATCTTATATCGAAACCCCACACCCCCGACACCCACCACTCTATCAAACACATACACACACCACACACACACACTATATTATATCACCCACACTATATATATATATCCTAAACCCACACACACTATATATATATATAGAAGATATATATGATATCATATATTCACACACGCACTATATATATCCTGCCACATTAGCACAGCCGTTAACCCAAGAAAATTCAGACCCCTGTGTCGCGACGGCCCCCCTGCTCTATCCCACCCCCCCTCTATCTAACACACACACACACACATACATATATATATACAGTATATATATATCTCACACACACACACACACACACACCACCTTGCTGCAACCCCCCTCCCTCCCCTTCAGGGGCAGCGCAACCCTCCTCCATCTCCCGCACGGTCAGGGAGGCAGGCACAGGGATCGGGGCAGAAGGAGGACACCACACAGCGGCAGATCGGGAGCGAGCACACGTCACTGGGAGACTCATGAATATTCATGATCTTCCACTGACGGACAGAAGCAGATTAAAAACAGATCCCTTCACTAATAATGTCACCAAATTTCGCCGATCAATACATGGAGAACGGATTGACCTGCAGCTATACAGTTCTTTAGGTAAGTAGAGATTGCCCACATGAAGCTATTGAAGTAAAAAAATAAATTAAAAAAAAAAAGACTGAACTGCAGCTTTAACTAGTTATAAACAGACAACATGGATGCTTAACACAAATGCAGATTCTGGCCTGACATACTGGTCCTAACAGGAAGGTCACGAGCGCGCCTCACTAAGCCCTGACAAAAGCAGGGTGAAGAGGAGAGTGCCTATTACAAGGCAAAATTTAAAGGAGCTACTGCAAGATATGCAAACTATGTTTCAATCTGCCCTGGACAAAGCAGGACTGGAGCTCAATCTGAAATTTCTACCCTGGCTAGAAGAACTACAGATCTGGAATCTAAAATGGGCGCCTCCCTGCAAAATCAAGTGAGTAAGGACGATGAAGTCTTGAGAATCAACGAGGAGGTAAGAGCTATGAGATAACATGAACCACCTAGAAAATAGGGAGCGCAGATAACATTTGCGACTCCGCCACATCCCAGAGTCAGTGACTGCAGAGGCACTGCAACCTTATCTTAAAAGGTTGTTTCTCTCAATTGACCCCAAATTAGAAGACAACAAACTGTTAATTGACAGAGCCCACCGAACACTGGGTCCAAGATTTGACGACCCTAGAAGAACCAGGGATGTGGTGTTGCGGCTTCACCAATACGCGACCAAAGATAATAAAAGGGAACCAGAAAAACGAGATCAATCAATTAAAAAAATTCCCTGATCCAGATTTTCCAGGATCTGTCAAGGATGACCATTGACAGATGAAGAGAACCACGACCGTTAACAACAATTCTTCAAAAAAAGGGAATTTGATATCGGTGGGCCTTACCATTCTGTATTATCGTTAACCAAGGTGGACGACAAATCTCGCTGCGATATCCGTAGGAGTCTTCAGCCTTCGTTTCGGCGCTGGGTCTGCAGCCAAGGAGCAGAATAGTTTGACGGAGCCAAACCCAGAAAAATGGCTCGGATGATGAGACACTTGAGGATCGGATGCTTTATCGGTGATTTTTATATGACGATCATCAAACCTTGGTAGGCCCATCGGAGCCTATGGTTGAGTCTACAATTCGTGATCATCTAAGTGTAAGGAATCGGGGGCCACGTCCCCTGCGTCGTGTCCCCTCCTTACCTTCATCCTTTACCACAGCGGCTGCTGTCCCGGACCCCCGTTGGTACACTCGCCGGTTCTCGGTACCTACCTCCTGTTCCACCACAGCGGTCACTCACTCCACTGCCATCTCACATGCACGAGCACACATTACAGAACGCGCGCCATTCCTCGTTGCTTATGCCTCGCACCCGGACACTGCCTCCGCCTCCCGCCCGCCGCGAGACCTGCCGCCACGCCTCTGTGCTCACAGCTAAATCTCAACAACCATTCCCTCCCGTCCAGTCTGGAGCCCCTCCTCGGCACACCACCGCCAAGCCCCCTGCTCTGATTGGTCTCTTGCAATACTTATTCCCTGCTCTGTCACTTCTTCCTTGCTCTGCATAGTACCTCGCTTGTTGTGTTGTCTGGATCCTCTGCTGCACTTCTTGTCTTGTTTTCTGCAGCTTTGACCCAGCTTGTCTGACTACCCCCTCTGGCTCCCGATCTCGGCTCCCATCTGACTACATTACCTCTAAGACCCTCGGACTTGGCTCACACACCACGATCTCCCAGATCTCTCGAACCCCAGACCCTCGGATATTACTACGGTACCTTCTCCTTCCCTGGATCCGGCAAGTACCATTACTATTCATACCTATTTACCCAGGCCTGGCCACGTCAAACACCACATCCTGGACACACCCTTTCTGCTGTGGGTGTGTGTTACTCCACTTCCCACCTCAGCATAGGGGACAGGTCTGGGCCACGGGCAGCACAGCTTGACATTATGCAGAGCCCAACAAATGCAGACCCGTGACATGGCCATATCTTCGTGTTACGCCGGTACTGCCCGCAGACCAGACCCGTCCCTTCTACTGAGGTGAGGATCGTATATGGGCACGCACCCGCAGCAAAAGGAGCGTGTCCGGAGTGTGGTGATTTTGGCGTTGCCAGGCCAGGTGACGTTTAGCTAGCAATACTTGCCGGTACCGGTGTAGAAGTGCCGTCGTCGTTGCCGTTTTAGCCAAGGTCAGGGATTGGAGAATTCCGGAAGGTCGTTGTCCAAGCAGGGGTCGAGAGCCAGAGAAGGACGTCCGCCAAACCAAGTCGTAACCTGAGTGAATGAGAGAGAGAATGCCAGAATAGTGATCCTAGTGGAAACTATGTCGAGCAATGACTGAATGGCAGGACAGGCAATATAAAGCGTGGCTGACCAATAGGAAGAGGAGGCAGGCCTGGAGGAGTGCATGGAGCTGTCCTGGATAGGCTGTCCAAAGGAGGATACAGGTGAGCAGTCTTTATGCCTGATTGATCCTTGTGTGTGTGTTGGGGGCGGAGCCTCACAGCAGGAGCAGTGAATAAATTAAGAGAGTCCTGCGCGTGCTCTGTAACAGAGATGGGCGCGCGCTCGTAAACGGTAGCAGCCGCATGAGAGAGGGAAGATCCCGCAGGAGCGCGAGACCGCAGAGGACGACGGGGAACCCCCAGAGCCGCCGGAGGTAAGTGACGCCAGCGAGGAGTGCGCGCCACGGCAGCGGGGGTTAATGAAGGTGAGGAGGGACCAGGGCGCGGGTGCCGCGATCCCAGAGTCCTCACAGTACCCCCCCTTTCAGGATCGGCCTCAGGACGATCCTTCCATGGTTTTGATGGAAACTTCTTTCGGAAGCGTTTGAGGAGTCCTGGAGCATGAATATCTTTCAGGGGTACCCATGACCTCTCTTCGGGTCCAAAACCTTTCCAGTGGACCAAGAAGTGAACTTTACCTCTCGAAAGACGGGAATCCAGTAAAGCCTGTATCTCGTACTCTTCGTTACCCTGTACCATCACAGGATCTGGTTTAGAAGTGTGGTCCGGAGAGAGGCTACTGGAGATGAATGGCTTGAGAAGCGAGGTGTGAAAGACATTCAGAATCTTCATGCTTTGAGGAAGTTGGAGTCGGAAGGAAACTGGATTTACCTGCTCCATGATGGAAAAGGGACCCAGAAACCTAGGAGCCAATTTGAGGGAAGGAGTTTTGAGATGGATGTTCTTGGATGATAGCCAAACCTTGTCCCCAGGTTTGTGGTTGGGTGCCGGACGACGGTGACGATCAGCCTGGGTTTTAGCTGTCAAGGATGCTTTTTGTAGTGCAGATTGGATTCTGGACCAAGAGTCTTGTAGGAGAGCAATATGCTCGTCCACGGCTGGTACTCCAGAGGAGTCTTTAGCAATCGGTAGGCAAGCCGGATGGAATCCGTAGTTGATAAAGAAGGGGGTCTCACGGGTAGACTCATTCCTGGAAGAATTAAAAGCGTACTCAGCCCAGATAAGTAATTCTGCCCAGTCATCCTGAGAATTAGAGACAAAGCACCTTAAGTATTTCTCGAGGGATTGATTAACCCTCTCGGTCTGTCCGTTGGATTGGGGGTGATATCCAGAAGAAAAGGAAGATGAGATACCCAGTCTCTTGGTGAAATTCCTCCAGAATTTGGAGACGAACTGGGAGCCCCGATCAGACACGATGGATGTGGGAATCCCATGGATACGGAAAATCTCTTTGAAGAAAATATCAGCCAGGGCGGGTGAGGAGGGTAATCCTTTGAGAGGAATAAAATGTGCCATCTTGGAAAACCGGTCCACTACCACAAGAATGGTGTTCATGCCATTCGACCTAGGCAACTCCACAATAAAATCCATCGATATGTGGGACCAGGGACGCTCCGGAATGGGTAAGGGTAAGAGAAGACCCTGAGGTTTCTGACAAGGAATTTTGTTACGTGCACATACCGGACAGGACCGTGTAAATTCAAGAATGGTTTTAACCATATTGGGCCACCAAAAAGTGCGGCGGATGAGATCCAACGTCTTCTTGAATCCTGGATGCCCTGCCGAGCGGACGGCATATCCCCATTCCAGTACCTCAGGAACGAATCTGGGCTCTACGTACAAAGAGTCTTTCGGAACCTCAATACCGCGGTTCGGAAGATGTTTTTTGATTTAATGATCTTCTCAAGATTCTTGAAACGCCACAGCCCAATGATCCTTTGTTTAGGAAGGATGGACTCGGTGGTCTTTTCCGGTCTCTCTTCAGAAGAGTATTGCCTGGAGAGGGCATCCGCTTTGATGTTCTTTGTGTCGGGAATATATGAGAGAACAAAATTAAATCTGGAGAAAAATAACGACCATCGGCTTGGCGAGGACCTAAACGACCGGCATTCTCAGTACATAGGTTTTTATGGTCCGGTGAGAATAATGAAGCTCTTTTTGACCCCCTCCAGAAGATGTCTCCATTCTTGAAGAGCCATCTTGACGGCCAAAAGTTCCCTATTGCCCACGTCATAATTTCTTTCTGCAGGAGAAAACTTTTTGGAGAAAAACCCGCAAGGGTGAAGTTTGTCCTGGGGAGAAAATTTCTTAGAGAGAACCGCTCCTGCCCCACAGTCCGAAGCATCAACTTCTAGGGTGAATGGGAAATTAGTGTTCGGATGTCGAAGGATGGGAGCGGAGACAAAGGCTTGTTTCAGCGTTTTGAAAGCCGAGACTGCCTCTGGTGACCAAGATGAAGGATCTGCCCCTTTTTTGGTCAGTGTAGTGATAGGAGCGATGATAGTAGAAAAATTACGGATAAATTTCCGGTAATAGTTGGAAAAACCTAAAAATCGTTGAATGGATTTGAGGGAATTGGGTTGCGGCCAATCCATGACGGCTTTCAGCTTCTCTGGGTCCATGGCTAAGCCTCTGTTGGAGATAATATACCCAAGAAAGGAAGTGGTAGACTGGTGAAAAAGGCATTTCTCCATTTTAGCATATAACCGGTTCTCTCGGAGGCGTGAAAGCACAAACTTCGTGTGAATGATATGATCCTGTAAGTTTTGGGAAAAAATAAGAATGTCATCCAGGTAGACAATGACAAAACGATTGAGAACATTCCGAAAGATGTCATTAATAAAGTCCTGAAAAACTGCTGGTGCATTGCACAAACCGAAGGGCATCACTAGGTATTCGTAGTGTCCACTACGGGTGTTGAAAGCAGTTTTCCATTCATCGCCCTCTCGGATGTGGATGAGGTTGTATGCCCCACGGAGGTCAAGTTTGGTAAAGAGGTTGGCCCACTGAAGTCTGTCGAAGAGTTCAGAGATGAGTGGGAGTGGATAACGATTTTTCACCGTAATATGGTTCAGACCCCGGTAATCAATACATGGTCTGAGAGTACCATCCTTCTTCTTGACGAAGAAGAATCCGGCCCCCGCGGGAGAGTTGGAATGACGTATAAAGCCCCGCTTAAGGTTCTCACGAATATATTCGTCCATGGCTTCCGTCTCGGGCAACGAGAGAGGGTAAGATTTGGCCTTTGGCAAGGTGTATCCGGGTACCAGGTCAATCGGACAATCGTAGGAACGATGAGGAGGTAGGAGCTCAGACTGCGTCTTGCTAAAAACGTCCAAAAATTCAGCGTAAGGAGAAGGTAACTCCCTCTGAGGATTGGATGTGTTAGCTAAAAGAAAGGACGGTCGCTCCGTAGAAACTGAAGATTCTTCTGACCTTGACCTCCAGTCAATGGGATTAGGAGATACCCAATCGATGAGCGGATTGTGCTTCTGTAACCAGGGCAGTCCGAGCGTAATCGGTGTACCCGGAGCATGAATCACGTCAAAGCCTAGGGTCTCTTCGTGGGAATGAGTAGAAAGGGTGATAGGTCCGGTCTCCAAGGAGATATATGCCGGAGTGAGAGAATGATTATCTATCCCGACCAAGGCAACGGGGGAGTTCTTCTTGGACAGTGGGATCTGATTCTGTTCAGAAAATGTCTGATCCATGAAGTTCCCTCCTGCGCCGGAATCGATAAACGATGCTGTGGAGGTACGGAAGGTAGGACCAGAAAGGGAAACGGGAATGGTCAATCTTTTGGGGAGTTCCCTTCTGTGTAGGGGGCAAGGAGATTTAGCACCCAGAAAGCGCCCCTTCGTACTCACTGGGTTTGGTCGTTTCCCGAAGGTGGTGGATTGTCATGGGTACGCTGTTGAGAAGATCCGCAATGAAGGCAAGACTCTCCGGCTGAGCGAAGCTGTCGTAAGGGCACCTGAGGTTGTTGGACTCCGAGTTGCATCGGCTCAGGAGCTTCCAGCGCAGGCAGCGGAGAGAAAACGGGTCTCGGGGTAGTAGAAAACCTGGACAAGGAAGCACGGAAAGGCGTAGACCGGGATTGCTGACGCTGAGCGCGGCGTACCTGAAGGCGCTGATCCATACGATTGGCCAGGGTGATGAGGTCCTCCAGCAGTCCTGGCCTGGGTTGAGAGGCGAGTTCATCCTTCAGGGAATCCGATAGGCCATTCCAGAAGATGGAGACTAAGGCCTCCTGACCCCAACGAGTCTCAGCTGCTATGGTCCTGAATTCCAGGGCATATTGGGCCACAGGCCGACGTCCCTGTGTAAGGTGCAGCAGGGAATCAGAAGCAGTTTCTTGTCATGCGGGGGTATCGAAGACCTGTTGAAAGTCACGTCTGAAGGCTGCGTAATCTCGGGTAATCTCAGGTCGCAGTTCCCAGATCGGGGAAGCCCATGCCAGTGCGTTACCTGTGAGCAGACTGTATACATAAGCTACCTTTTTCCGACCAGTAGAATACAGTTGCAGAGCCATCTCGAACTGGATCTCACACTGGTTGAGAAAGCCGCGACAAGCGTGGGGATCCCCTGCGTAGGGCTTCGGAGCCGGAATCTTCGGAGCTGAGGACAAAGTGGAAGTAGAATCGGACTGCGCCGGCGGCGCAGACGCAGGTGGTGCCTGTAGAGATAGGTCCTGTACCTGTTGGGAGAGGAGAACCACTTGATCCGTTAAGGCCTGGATTTGTTGATACATGGCCGTCATCATAGAGTCCACATCAGTCTGGTCTGCGTCTTGTGGGCTCGTCATAATGTTACGCCGGTACTGCCCGCAGACCAGACCCGTCCCTTCTACTGAGGTGAGTAACGTATATGGGCACGCACCTGCAGCAAAAGGAGCGTATCCGGAGTGTGGTGATTTTGGCGTTGCCAGGCCAGGTGACGTTTAGCTAGCAATACTTGCCAGTACCGGTGTAGAAGTGCCGTCGTCGTTGCCGTTTTAGCCAAGGTCAGGGATTGGAGAATTCCGGAAGGTCGTTGTCCAAGCAGGGGTCGAGAGCCAGAGAAGGACGTCCGCCAAACCAAGTCGTAACCTGAGTGAATGAGAGAGAGAATGCCAGAATAGTGATCCTAGTGGAAACTATGTCGAGCAATGACTGAATGGCAGGACAGGCAATATAAAGCGTGGCTGACCAATAGGAAGAGGAGGCAGGCCTGGAGGAGTGCATGGAGCTGTCCTGGATAGGCTGTCCAAAGGAGGATACAAGTGAGCAGTCTTTATGCCTGATTGATCCTTGTGTGTGTGTTGGGGGCAGAGCCTCACTGCAGGAGCAGTGAATAAATTAAGAGAGTCCTGCGCGTGCTCTGTAACAGAGATGGACGCGCGCTCGTAAACGGTAGCAGCCGCATGAGAGAGGGAAGATCCCGCAGGAGCGCGAGACCGCAGAGGACGACGGGGAACCCCCAGAGCCGCCGGAGGTAAGTGACGCCAGCGAGGAGTGCGCGCCACGGCAGCGGGGGTTAATGAAGGTGAGGAGGGACCAGGGTGCGGGTGCCGCGATCCCAGAGTCCTCACACTTCGCTAATTGACATGTCCCAAGGTCGAAGGTCCATGGCCAAGTATGCACTCGAATTCCGGACTATCGTGCCGGAGGCACGTTGGAACGAGGAAGCACTCATTGCCGTCTTCTGGCAGGGACTGACCGAACTAGTAAAGGATGAACTTGTAGTCCACCCCAGACCTGAAGCTTTGGAGGATCTGATCGCACAATGTATACGCGTGGATCAACGCCTCCAGGAGCGACACCATGAATGCCAGTATTCCAGGTTCGTGTCTTGGCGCTTCTCGTCCCAGACCTCTTCCGACTGCCCCCCCAGCTCTCCAGTCTCCTGAACCCATGCAGTTTGCCGGTCAACAAATTCACACTGCCGAAAGGGCTCGTCGCCGGAATTAGGATTTATGCTACTATTGTGGGTCCCCGGAACATGTGGTACATAATTGGTCTCTGAGTCCGGGAAAACGAATATGCCCAGTGAGGAATTAGGGGCTCTCCCTGGGTTTTATTTCTTCTCGTCCTCTCCCCAAAGAGGACCGACTTTTCTCGTCTCTGCTGCTGCTTTCCTAGACTCCGGATCGGGCGGCAATTTTGTGGATCAGGAATTCGCCACGCAGAACAAGATTCCTCATCTCCCTAAAAATGGTACCCATCGGTCTGGGGGCTATTGATGACCCTCCTCTGCAACCTGCTTATTTCTCCTTGGAGACTCTTCCACTCACCTTATCCACTGCTGACTCACACACAGAAATAATTACATTTGATGTTATCCACTCTCCTGCCGTTCAAGTGATCCTAGGTCTACCTTGGATACAGCGCCATAAGCCACACATTGATTGGAGAAACCGAACACCGATTCAATGGGAGCCAGAGGCAGACTCGAAACATACGCCGGTTACTACTCCCTCTACGCTGCTCGCAGGGGTTAAGACACCTACAGATAACAACGCTATTCTTCCTGAGGTTTATTCTGACTTTCTCGATGTCTTCAGTAAATCACAATCAGAAATTTTACGTTCTCACCGACCCTATGACTGTCCTATTGACCTGGTCCCTGGAGCTATACTTCCTAAATCTAAGTCTTATCCTCTATCTTTACCTGAAGCCAAAGCCATGACTACCTATATTCAAGAAAATCTCAAGAAAGGTTTTATACGCAACTCTTCCTCCCCCGCTGGTGCCGGCTTCTTCTTTGTTAAAAAGAAGGATGGATCCCTCAGGCCATGCATTGATTACCGGGGACTCAATCGCATTACAGTCAAGAATCGTTATCCCCTTCCTCTCATCACAGAACTTTTCGATAAACTTCAAGGGGCCAAGATCTTCTCCAAGCTGGATCTTAGAGGAGCGTACAACCTTATACGCATCCAGGAGGGCAATGAATGGAAGACCGCTTTCAACACCAGGACTGGCCACTACGAATATCTCGTGATGCCCTTCGGCCTCTGCAATGCTCCGGCTGTCTTCCAGGACTTCATGAATGAAGTATTCCGAGACGTTCTCAACTCTTTTGTCATTATCTACTTGGACGATATACTCATTTTTTCCAAGAATCTTCAAGACCATGTCCAGCATACCAGGCTCGTTTTTTCTCGTCTTCATGTCAATCACCTCTATGCTAAGTTAGAAAAATGCCCCTTCCATCAATCTTCTACCGTCTTCTTAGGCTATATCATTTCCGACAATTGATTTTCTATGGACCCTGAGAAACAGAAGGCCGTTCTGGACTGGCCTCAGCCTAATTCTCTTAATGCGATCCAAAGCTTCCTGGGTTTCTCCAATTACTATAGGAAATTCATCAGTGATTTTTCCACCACGGTGGCTCCCATCACTGCTCTTACCTAGAAGGGAGCTGGTCCACGGAAGCAGTTTAATCCTTTCAAACCCTGAAACGAGCTTTTGTCTCTGCTCTCATTCTTCGACATCCAGATACTAGTCTCCCTTTTACTTTAGAAGTGAATGCTTCGGATTGTGGGTCAAGTGCGGTACTCTCTCAGAGGTTTGCCCCTCAAGATACGTTACACCCATGTGGATTCTTCTCAAAAAAATTATTTCTTGTTGAAAAGAACTATGATATTGGCAATAGAGAACTTCTTGCTATCAAGATGGCCTTACAGGAATGAAGGCACCTCCTGGAAGGTTTCCGTGAGCCTATTTCTATACTGACCGACCATAAAAACCTTTATATTGAAAATGCATGTCATTTGGGGTCTCGTCAAGCTCGCTGGACACTTTTTTTTCAAGATTCAATTATACCTATCTTATATACCTGGTACAAAAAATGTGAAAGCCAATGCCCTGTCCAGACTATTTTTCCCAAACCTTCTGGTGGCCTAACGTGGCAAAGGAAATTCGACAATACACTAGCGCTTGTCAAGTCTGCGCACAGAACAAGAGCATTCGTCAAAAACCCTCTGGTTTGCTCATGCCTCTACACGTGCCAGAGCACCCATGGTCTGATATCTCTATGGATTTTATTGTGGAGTTACCAGCTTCCAGGGGTATGAATACCATTTTAGTTATAGTAGACCGTTTCTCTAACCAGACTCACTTCGTTCCCCTCAAGGGCTTTCCCTCCTCTCCCACCCTGGCTGATATTTTTACTAAGGAAGTTTTTCGTATCCATGGGATTCCTACGTCAATAGTCTTCGACCGAGGCTCGCAATTTATATCAAAGTTCTGGCGTGCTTTCCTAAAAGACTCAGCATCTCGTTATCCTTATCGTCTGGTTACCATCCCCAAACTAATGGGCAGACCGAGAGACTTACTCAGACTCTCGAACAATATCTACGTTGTTTCATCTCAGACTCCCAGGACAACTGAGTGGAGTTACTACCTTAGGCAGAATTCGCCATCAACTCACTCAGAAATGAATCGACTCACGAATCACCATTTTTCGGGAATTATGGATTTCACCCTAGCCGTCTACCTATCTCCAACATTCCATCAGGAGTACCGGCAGCTGACGAACAGGTAACGACGTTACAGAAGTCCTGGACCAAAATTCAGTCTGCACTGCTTAGGGCAGCTCAAAGGTGCCATCAGGGCGCAGAGTGTGAGAGAAAGAAAGGCCACCATAAGAGAAAAAAAAGATGTCGCATACAGATGGGAACTTGTTAGAAAGGGAGCGAACATTTCAAAGGGCTTAAGAGAAGGGAGAGGAAGGTTGACAGGGGATGGGTATGAGATTAGATGGGTTTACATCACGAGGGGTACAAGTTGGATGTGAGGCAAGAGCATGCAGAAATAAGTCAGGGGGCAAGGATTGGGAAAAATATCCCCAGAAGCAAGGAGAAGCATGGAAAGAAAAAGAATGTGTGAGGATTTGTAGGGGTATGGTTTAGTGCAGGGAGAAGCATCAATGGACGCAGATAGAAAGGGAATTCATGTGAACTGTCTGCAGACCACTATTCAGTCTGCCGGCAATATCCCGAAGACCTGGAAAACTACCAGAGTTGTTCCAATCTTCAAAAGTGGGGCCAAAAACACTGTCTCAAACTACAGACCAATCTATCTTCTCCCAATACTATCCAAAGTCATTGCCAAGACAAATTTCCCTAGCTAATTCCAAACTGGCTTTCGTCCCAAACATTCCACGGTAACTACCCTGCTAAAAGTTTGCAATGAGATCCAGTGGGGAATGGAACTGGGACAACTCACTGGTGCAATATTCCTAGATTTTGCCAAGACTTTTGATACTGTTGATCATGTTATCTTGCTTAAGCTCCAGTGCTCTGGAATAGGGAAGTATGCTTTAAACTAGTTTAATTCCTACCTATCGGGTAGATCCCAATATGTGTCCATCTCAGGCTCTAACTCCAACCCCTTGGATATCACCTGTGGTGTCCCGCAAGGCTCTGTTCTGGGGCCCCTACTCTTCTCAATGTTCAATGATCTTCCTACAGCTTGCAAGGGAGCTTCAATACACATGTATGCAGATGACACAATCTTATACGCACACAGCCCCAGCCTGTCCGACCTTCAACACATACTTCAATCTGAATTTTGGAGACTTGAAAATTGGATTTCCCAAAACAAACGGTTTTTAAACACTGACAAGACTGTAAAAATGGTATCAAAGCTAAATTTTTAAAGCTTCCAATGTCTGAGCTCCAGATCAGAACCAACACTAATACCACTCTAGTCCATTACTAGTTTTAAATACCTGGGCATATGGTTTGTCTCCCATTTAACATTTGGGATGCACATTGATACCCTGACATCCAAAACCTATGCCAAACTAGGTGTACAGTACTTTATAGGAACAAATCCTCCCTAAGTCTGCTGGTCAGAAAGTGTATCACACAGAAGATGCTAATGCCAATTATTGACTATGGGGACATATTACTGTATACGGCTTGGCACCCCAAACTCACCTTAGCAAACTTGATACCCTCTACAATTCAATGTGCCGTTTTGTTATCCAATGCAACTACAACACACATTACTGCGAAATGCTCAAAGAACTAGATTGGTCATCACTTGAGTCTAAGCGCAAAGTTCATCTTTCCTGTCTTTCCTTCAAATACTTTCTGGGCAAGCTACCCGTCTATCTGAACAAGCTCCTCACCTCTACCACATGCAGCACTTATCATCTGAGATCTGACTCTAAAAGACTGTTCATGGTCTCAAGGTTCAGCAAAGTATCCGGCTGCTCCTCTTACGATGCACCCCAAAATTGGAAAAATATACCAGAGTCTCTCACAGCTGTCACCAGTCTAAGTTCTTTCAAAACTAAAGTTGTCTCACAGTTTAATCTGGTCTGTAACTGTTACATACGCCTATAATATAATCGGCACATTGCGGATCGGGTAGACAGATTGTTGGGGGGGGGCTGGGTTTGACCCTGCGGTCTTGGTACATGTTGGCACCAATGACAAAGTTAGAGAAAGATGGAGGGTCCTAAAAAATGATTACAGGGATCTAGGCCAAAAGCTGAAGGCAAGGACCTCCAAGGTAGTATTTTCTGAAATACTACCAGTGCCATGTGCTACCGCAGGGAGACAGTCAGAGATCAGGGAGGTTAATGCATGGCTAAGAAAGTGGTGTAGGAAGGAGGGGTTTGGGTTTTTAAAGCACTGGGACTCCTTTTCTGAGAGGTTCATCTATATTCTAGGGACGGATTGCACCTCAATGAAGAGGGGTCTTCTGTGCTAGGGGGGAGAATGCTAAAAAGGTTGGAGGAGATTTTAAACTAGGATGGAGGGGGGAGGGGAATGAAACAGATAATGAACTAAATGGAATAGATGAGGATACAAGGTGGTATGGAGGTAGAATGGGGGCAAGTGCAAGTTTGACAAGCAGTGAGATACCCATAGTAAATAGAGATAATACTAGAAAACTTCTAAAGACTAAACCAAGTGGGAGCAGAAAGGAAGGAGCAGATAAGATAATAGTACAGGCTGAAAAAAAACTTAAATGCATGCTTGCTAATGCAAGAAGCCTGACAGATAAAATGGGGGAGCTTGAATTAATAGCTACAAGGGAGCAGTATGATATCATCGGCATTACTGAAACATGGTGGGATGAAACTCATGACTGGACAGTTAATTTAAAGGGGTATTTTCTTTTTCGGAAGGATCGAACAAATAGAAGGGGAGGTGGAGTATGTCTATATGTTAAACCAGATCTAAAACCTATTATAAGGGATGATGTCTATGAAGGGAATGATGAAAATGTAGAGACCTTGTGGATAGAAATAAGCAGTGGAGGTAAAAGTATAAAGAAAATGTTTGTGGGAATATGCTATAAACCACCAAATATCTGTGAGATTGAGGAAGCTAAAATACATTTGCAAATGGAGAAGGCATCAAAACTGGGTCATGTTTGCATAATGGGGGATTTTAATTACTGCTGCGGCAGCTTTTATTCTAACAAATCACCAGTTTTACCCTGGCTTTTTCCTGGAATGCGACGCTATTCACCTGGCACATGCCGCGTTCGTTTTGCGTTCCCAGCCACGGGTCATGCGCGGCTGACGCGCGGTTGATGCGTTTATTGAGAATGGTTCGGATTTAATAGGTTGAAATTCTTCGCATGTCCGCCAGATGGCAGATATTCATGAATTGTAATGCGCATGCGCTTCAGTAATGTATCGACTTGCAGGTGTTTTGTTTAAAAAAGATACCACAGTGTGCTATTGTAACTTGGCCTTGAGACTGAAGGAAGAGGTTGCAAAAATGTATCAATTTAGGCTTTTCATATTAAAGAAAGACAAAGACCAGTTTCGGTTACAGTATTCTCCAGAGACCCGCCCGCCATAAGTGTTCAAGTGGAGCCCGCTTTCCAAAAACCCGACAGAAGTTACGCGTATTTGATATGGGCCGCGATTAATGCAACAGAGGATAAGATGGCAACAATTGTTCAAATTTATCAGTATTTTATCGAAAACTATGACTTTTACAAATTTTCGCCAACTCCTCATATGTGGAAGCGTGCAATAAGGAAAAGGTTATGTAGCGATCCCTGTTTTTATCGTATTGAGCCACAATTTGTTGGAGGGTATTGGTGTGTATCACCGGCTTTTTCCTGTATCTATGATCATGATGACGGCAAAAGGCGAAGGGTCGTGTTAAAACCAACTAAGAAACGACAGTCGCTGCCAAGCAATGCACCAGCACCGGCTTCCAATGACGGTCCCGCCGTCAGTGACAACCCTGAGCCGGATTTCGCATGCAGTTTCGATCAAGCTTGCATGTACCTAAGCAATTTCCAGCCTCACCAGCTGACTACAGGTGGACTAGTCCCGCTGCAAACTATCGACGTGGATGATCAAGAAAGCTGGACTGGCAGTGGACCGGCGCCAGCTGAATGGGAAATACTACGGTGAATATTGTTGCCGTATTATTTTCTGTGTTTTTTTTTATTTTGACAATACAGTATCAATATCGGTGCGATTCAAAAGTCAAGCGATTCTCCTGTAAGCAATATCATTGGCTGAGCGGATACTACAGTACTGTACTGCAGATACTGAACAATTAGTGGAACGCTAGGCGCATGCGCATTGGAACCTTCTTGAAACGCATACAGTATGCGTGTCATTACATTGACGGTAGGCGCATGCGCATGTGAACAGGAGACGCCCCCCGAGAAAAATATTGGTGGGACTGGCTGGGAACTTCTTTAGGGGGCTGACCATTACAGTAAAACTTTTCTTTTTGTTTTTCCTCAGAAAAGAAAATGGCTAATGGAGGGATTTTGATGGATAATATCGCTTTGTGTAACGATGCCAGCACATTGCTGAATCGGATTTAAAAACCCACGTACCAGAGTCTACAGTTTAGTTGCCGTTGTTATTGATTAGGATAGAATACTGTACTGTACCTGAAACAGTACTGTATGCTGATGTTTTCCGGCCGTACAGTATACTGTGTAATAAACCCGAAAAAATTAAAACTATGCATTTATTCTACATGTATCACATACATTATGTGTCTTCTACAGTATACAGTGCCAGTACATACTACAGTACAGTACAGTTTGTGTATTTCTATTCTTCTATTTTTTTTTTGTACTCTTACAGTATACTGAGCATAAAACAAAAATTGTGAGGCGCTTCCAAGAAAGGTGTGATAAATAAATATATAAATATAGTGATAATTATAAATATAAAGTGATTGATATCAACAGTGCTCAAAAATAATGATAGTAAAATTCGTTGCTCAACCCTCTTAGGAGAAGATCCGGTTTCTCCTCTCTTGACTGTTTGGAAGAAGCTTGTGGGGAGCGCAGATTTTCACCATATGAAAGGAAGAGAATATATAATAGTGTAATATGTCCAAACACCTGTGGCAATATGTATGGGGATCGAGATTAAGAACTCACATTCTCCCAGTTAAAATACAGCATTGGAAGACAATCTGAAGACTCTGTAGTTTACAGGGGGGTCTTGCTTAGAGTACTCTCCCTGGTGTCAGTGGATCAAGCCCTCGATGGAAACAGAGAAAACTCTAGTGCAACATTGTATGTTCACTCATAGTATATTCAATAAAAGCAGTGGTAATTTGCACTTACATTAGCACCATGTGCATAGACACATAAAAATCAAAGCGCAGCAGCAGTATACACCATCTACCCCTCTCCCGGGATCGCGTCGCGTCACTTCCGGTCCGGCCCGTCGCGTCACTTCCGGTTTCGCGATCGATCTTGAAATGGGTCCACACGGGTTCTGGGGGGCACACTCTGGGTTGCTGCTGGTTTACTCTACGCGTACATATTGCCACAGGTGTTTGGACATATTACACTATTATATATTCTCTTCCTTTCATATGGTGAAAATCTGCGCTCCCCACAAGCTTCTTCCAAACAGTATACTGAGCATGCCTACAGTATACAGTGCAGTATGCCTCGACAATCTAGAAACACTGTATTTTGTTACACTATCAAAAGAGCAAATGGAAACAATGTAAGACAAATCAACATGTTCTTTTATTGGTGGAGTAAGTACAAAAACATTTATTTACAAATACTGTACAATGTAGAAACATTTTAAGTGCACAGCAATTCAAAACATCAACAGGTGTATGGTTTACTGCTACATGTGTGAAAACATTTGTCAGTCAGTATGGTTTACAGTCATGTTTACAAAACAAATTCTTTATTCACAAAAAAAGCAAAACGCAACATCTCCTTTATTAAAGAACGACAAGTCAAAACATACTGTATACTGTACAGTGGGATGGTGTGCAAAACAGTCTGCACCACTACAGTCCTCGACCCAAAATACAATACATTCTTTAATATCTACACATATTAAAATAATCCGTTCTGTGGGTCTGAGTGGGTTGAAATTTGTCTGGTCCTCATGCGGAAGGACCCTTGCCATAGTGGCCAAATATCAGCCTTCCACGTCCCCCAGAACCGGAGATACAAAAATACAATTTAAAAGCACATTACAAAAGTGGCTTTTTCTGCCATGCAAGTCAATGGCAGAAACCTAAACTTTACCATTACCCTGACTCCGTTCTGTTGCCACGAGAGGGTCGCTATTTGCCATGCAATCGTGCCGGAACTAGGACTACATGGTGACCGAATCTCAGCCCTCTAGGTTGAACAGAACCGGAGTTATGGGTTCCAGGTTTCTGCTCATTCTGACTTAGCCGTTTCAAAGCAGCGCGGCTTTCTCTGCCATTACGGTCACTGATAGGACCCTCCTCGCTGGCGTGACCCTTTCTCGCCGCCATTACTAGTCGGACCCTGTTGGGGTCAAGTGAGGGGGTTCCTAAAATCTAGGGGCAAAATGAATTTTATTTCTAGGTGCCCTAGAACAGAAGTTCCCACGCCAATTGGCCATGAACTTAACCGAGGCCCTAGTTCCCACGCCAATTGCGCGATCATAGCTCTTTTTTGACAATGTTGCCGCTCTTGCGGTTTTGCGGTCTGGCAGTAAAAAAACACACAACAACATCTCCTTTATTTATGTACAGTACTGCAGGTCAAAACATGTACAGTACAGTAGAGTACAATACAGTCCAGCACAACTGTATGGTCTTACCTGTGATTACAAAAAAAATTTTATTCATACATTATAATGCAGTATACAAACGAAACATCCCCTTTATTAAAGAAACATATACAGTACAGTACAGTGGGATGGTGCGCAACACTGTCAGTCAGGCCTGCACCAGTTCAGTCCTCGAGGGCAGCAAACAGGGCAGGTTTTCAGGACAACCTTGAAAGCCTTGCCTGTTTGCGGCCCCCAGGGACTGGAATTGTGCATGTCCTGTGTGTGTGGACAGCAAGTTAAAACATTTCTGTACAAATACAAGTAAAAAAACACACAACAACATCTCCTTTATTTAAGTACAGCAGGTCAAAACATGTACAATACAGTACAGCACAACAGTATGTTCTTACAGAAAGTCCTCCACATTGTCCGTCCATGGCCGATTCCTCATTAATGCAGTCTCGAACGCCTTTCATTACGGAATCTGTAATTGTATAAAAGCGCCGCATTTCATCCAGAATGTTTTTCCTTAAATTGACAGGAAGCGCCTTTTTTACGCAATTCCCATCGTAGTTAACTTTGAAGGCCCAGTCGCAGTACAAAGAGTAGGGAACATGGTGCTTAAGAAGTAACAAGGCATACTTGTGGGGTGCACTAGCACTCTTCACCCTATACTTCTCCCTGAGCGTCGGTGGCAGATCGCACAGGGTGATGTCGGGCACCGTATCGATGCGAGCGGGTGTAGGTCTTTTGGGAGCGGGTGTGCTTGAGGCGACGGGCGATGGTAGGTTGTCTGGGAGGAAGCTTTCCTCCGGTCGTGGTCGCCGTGTTGTCTCCTGGCGTGGTCTTGACGGGGTTGTCATGTCCTCCTCAACGGCATACATGTACACTACATCTTCTGGGGGAGGGGGTGCGCTTGGTGATGGAAGGGGGTCGAAGTTCCCATTCATCACATCCATGTCACCCCCCTGCTCCAGCGTTGGGGAAACAGGGGCATTAACACCGAGCAAATAATGTATGCCCGCTATGTCAGCCTCTATCTTCTCCACCCGTCGATCCATCCGTTGATCCATTTGTAGCATCCGTTGCTCCACATTTAGCATTGTCTCCAGAAGCAGATCTATCTTTGCTAGCATAATAGAATTCCCGGGGAGATCCACAGTTATCCCATTCAGCATCCGGTCTAACGAGCTGCTTCTTGTGCATGGCGTGTGAACATCTGGGGGGATGGGTGCAACAGAGGATGACATGGGGGTTCCATGGAGAGAAGCGGCAGCGACATCGAAGAAGAGTGGAGGAGGTGACATGTGGACACCCGGTAGAGGAGAAGCGGCAGCGTCGTCGAAGAGGGATGGAGAAAGTGACCGTTGGATTTCCGGCCGAGAAGCAGAGTCGTCTAAGAGCAAGGGAGAAAGTGACCCGTGGATTTCAGAGGTGGCAGCGTCGTCGGATGGAACCGGAGAAGATGGGGGTGGAGAAAACGGGCTGAAGATTTCCGGGACTGCAGCGGCAGAGTCGTCAAAGCGTATGTGAGGAATTGGTCTGCGGGTTCGATGGGTTGGCTGCCAATCGTTTTGCGTCGAGAGTACATCACCGTATATCTTCTTGACATAATAAGGCTTACGTCTATGAAAACCCTTTGCCTTTGGGGTCAGCAGAAGGTTTTCTTTATTGGCCTTAGCCTGTCGTTTTTGCCTTGGCGTGGAAATGGCTGCCGCCTTTCGCTTTTTCAGCTTGACAGGCACAGCAGAGGCGAGTGGGTTCCTGCATCCATAGAATCGGGGTTGCTCCATGGAAGCAGGTGGCACAATGCAGTATCTGGACAAGGGCAAGTTCAGATACAGATCATCGAGTGGGAGGCTATGCAAAGTGTGTAACCTTTTATGCATGGCGACCAGGTACATGTGTTGAAAGTGGGCATACTCTAATGTGAGTCATTAACGTATAAATACACCATCCATTTTGTGGATTCACTGCACATTGAATACACCGACTAAACATCGAATACACATTCTTATGTTTGTATTTCTTTCTACTCGCAGCAATGCCTGTCAAAAAGATTTCAAAGGAGCTCAGCATGCGAATTAAGGAGATGTACACGAGCGGACACCGAATTGCTGCTATCCAGCGCTGGTTAGCTACTTCTGGCATTGTTGTGCCAGCAGCCGCCGTGAGCTATCATGCATACGGAAAAAACAGAGACCGCAAAAGGGCACCAAGGGTACAACAAAAATATCAAAAAATTTACTGTACTGTACATACAGTACATCTACAGTTCTGTATCTAATATTATTGTTATTGCTGTTGATTTATATTACAACATATTTTGTATATTTATATTACAACTGTGCAGTATATATACTGTATTTTGTATATTTATATTTATATTACAACAGTATATATATTTTGTATATTTATATTTATATTACAACAGTATATATTTTTTGTATATTTATATTTATATTACAACAGTATATATATTTTGTATATTTATATTTATAATACAACAGTATATATATTTTGTATATTTATATTTATATTACAACATTATATTTATATACATTTTATATTGCTGCATATTAATAACACAATATATTTTCTTTACATTGTAGGGAGACAACTCTTCTGGTCGACAAAATAAGTGAAGAGAATGATGAGAAGAGTGCATTAAGGGTTAAAAACACTCTGCAGGAAAAGCACAATCTGACTGTATCCGAGAGCAGCATAAAGAAGATGAGACGCAGCATTGGATGGAAATATGGACGTGTGAGGTTAGTACTGGACAGTACAGGAGGTAAAAGTGTTGTTTAGGAAACTGTACTGTACTGTACTGTGCCGCTAAAAAAATGTATTCCTTGTCATTACAGAGCGTACCCCATGATACGGGACGCAAACAAAATCAAAATGGTGGTCCAGGCCCAGGCATGGATCGACAGTGGGGAGACTTTCCAGGATTGCATCTTCACTGATGAGTCTACTGTGTCGCTGGAGAGATTTGCAAGCTTTGCATTCCACAAAAAAGGCCGCATATCTTTGAAGCCGCGGCCAAAACACCCTGTGAAGCTGCATGTGTGGGGTGCCATCTCTAGGCGTGGACCGGGATGCATTGTCATCTTTGAAGGTAAAATGTATCAAATATAATGTAGCCTAATGCACTGTACTTTACTAGTGTTGCCTTACTGTATACACTGTACTGTACTATTGTGCAGTTTTTTGAGCACTTTTCTTTTCTTGCTATAGGAATCATGAATAAAGCTTTCTTCCAAGACAACATTGTGCAATACATCACACGCGAGTTCCCCAATGGTCACTGCTTCTACCAGGACAACGATCCGAAGCACACCGCGTCAACAGCGCATATCCTTGAGCGCGGCATCAACTGGGTGAAGACGCCAGCGGAGTAAGTGCAGTAGACCGTGTCCCATTTTTGTTCCCCACAGTTTTTATCTCTAAAACCAATTGTCCTTTTTTTCCAATGACAGATCGCCAGACTTCAATCCGATCGAAATGGTCTGGCATCAGCTGAAGGACCATATCCGGAAAGAGGCGAAACCCTCCAAAAAGGACGAGTTGTTAAAAGGCATAATGAGTTTTTGGAACGATGTACTCACCGTGGAATGCTGCAATAAATATATAGACCATATTGCCACTGTGTTGCCCATTGTCATCGCGCGTAATGGGCAAGCATCAGGAAAGTAGTACTGTGCTGCAGTATTGTAAGTACAGTATGATACAGGTAAGTATGGCACAGATTTTTTGTTTCCCAATAGTCAGAGTATACAGTAGTTACAGTACAGTTTTTTCTTTACAGAAAGAGCAGCACCAGCCATCAGGTTACAGTACACAGTATTTAACAGAGTCAGAATATACAGTAGTTCCAGTATAAACTATAAACTAGTTTGACAGTACTACAGTGATTGCCTACAGTACTAACTACAAAAAAAAATTCTTACACATCACACAATGCCATAATACAGTACGTACGCACATACTGTAACTGCACTAATTTTTTGTTTTCAAGTCGTTTTAGGAAAAAAGGGTGGCCTGGCCTGGGGGGAGGTGGGGTTTTGTGTCCAGTCTAATCTGTTGTGTACAGTACAATGTACAGTATATAAACAGCTGTATTGATGTACACAAAACCTCTCCTCTCTCAATGAACTACTGTACTGTTCACAGAATGAGGAACAAGATACAGACTGAAAAAATAATATTTATTTATATATATATATATATATATATATATATATATATATATATATATATAT
>WSYH01004374.1:37157-53994 GCA_036426205.1 Ascaphus truei | reverse complement strand
ATATATTCCAAAATCATTGGCGCACCCAAATTCTCATATGTATACGAAGTTTCATTCATATTTAGCTTTCTCTACCTCGAGCGTGTTGGAAATCCCTCACTGTATTAGCTCCTACCACCTCTGCTGGGAGGCTATTCCATGCATTCACCACCGTTTCTGTGCGGAAGTCCTTCCTCGCCTCTCCCCCGAGCCTCCCACACTCCAGCTTCAGAGCCGTGACCTCTTATTTCTCTGTCTGAAATATGCTACTTTCCTGCATTTTGTTGAAATCCTTGATAAATGTAAAAGTTTCAACCCTAACCCCCTCGCTTCTCCGCTGTTACTTGTTGAGCACATTTTAGTTTTCCTGATACGTTTTAAGATGTAGACTAGGCACCATTTTAGTAACCCTTCTTGGCAAAATCTCCAATGAATGTCCTTCTAGAGATATGCTCTCCAGTGCTGAGCACACTGAGGTACTGAGAGAAGTACAGCGATTTGTTCCTGAGTGGTGACTGTAGGTTTAATGACCTGGCACATTGTCACCCTTGGAGTTACAGGCTCCCTTGCCAGTCACTCCTTTTCACATGTCTTTTATATCTACACTTCCCTCACTCCGTTCCTTTTCCTTCTATTGCCGCGTCAAGTAACGCTGGCGCTCGCACCGCGACTCAAATACGCCAGCACTTCCATTGCCCAATAGTACTTGTTGTTCTCATGTGGCCACCCCAACCTCTCCCATGGAGAATGACGGCATTGTCATTTCTTTCTTTTGTATTTGTATTTGCCGATTTAGTTTAACAATACAGACCAATTTTTCAGATTTCATGTCATCTTTTATCTGTGTCTGTAAACTGGTTGCTGTGATTTCGGGAGAGGCCTGCGACTTATTGCCTGTTCCTGGGCGACTGCCCGTCTCGTTGCAGGAAGTGGATTTGATCCGTGGTCAGGTCCAGCAGCTCATCTCGCTGCCCATGTGGACATGCCTGCAGCCAGTAAGTCCGAGACACTTGGACCATTGTTTATGGATCGTTACCAATCAGTAAACGCCCCAAGTCCTAGCAAATGTCCAGTAATTGATCCAGATGATAGCGGTTTGTCTTGTTACCCCGATATATAAAATACAGAAGAGCTCTGACATGGCAGCGACGCATCTCAGAGACTTCACCCGCCGTGCCGGCATAAAATATGCGGGGGCCGGTCTTATATCCACCAGTCCCCGCGTCTCTGCGCCCGCCGTTCCAGGGGTCCCCGTGTGTCTGCGACCGTGTCAAGGCGTCCCCGCGTCTCTCTGCGCCCGGTCCCAGGGGTCCGCATCTCTGCGGACCGCGTCCCAGGGGTCCCCGTGTCCCAGGGGTCCCCGCGTCTCTGCGCCCGCGTCCAGGGGTCACAGAGTCTCTGCGCTCGTTGACTGGGCTCCCGGCGTCTCTGCGCCCGGTCCGGGGTCACCGTTGTCTTGCTGCCCCGCGTCCAGGGGTGCCCCGCGTCTCTGAGCGCTCGTTGTTCTAGGATCCCCGCGGCTCTGCCCCCGTGTCCCAGGGGGCCCACATCTTGCGCCCGCGTTCCAAGGGGTCCCCGGGTCTTGCGACGTGTCCAAGGGGTTCCCGCGTCTCTGCGGCCCGTGTCCCAGGGGTCCCCGACTATCTCTGCGCCCGCTTCCGGGTCCCTGTCACTTGGCCGTGTGCCCAGTAAGTCGATCGTCTCTGCGCCCGTGTCCAGGGGGTCCCCACGTCCGCCCCGTTTGCCGTCCCGATCTCTGCGCCCGGTCCCGGGGGCCCCGCAGTCTCTGCGCCCGTTGTCCAAGGGTCCCCGCTCTCTGCGGCCCAGAGTCCCAGGGTCCCCAGTCTCCTGCGACCCGCGCCCGGGTCCCCGCATCTCTGGCGCCGTGTCCAGTGGGTCACGCCTTCTCTGCTGCCCGCGTCCAGGGTCCCCTCGATCTCTGCTCCCGTTTCCCAGGGGTCCCTCATTCCTGCCCCTGTCCCAGGGGTTCCAAACCGCGTCCTGCCGCTGTAAAAGTCCGTCCTGTTTCCCAGCTGCTGTACTGAACCGTTCCCCAGGGTCCCACTCTCTGCGCCCGCCCCAGGGGTCCCCGTACGTCTCCTGGGGCGTCCGTTGTCCCAGGGGTATCCCCACATCTCTGCGCCCGCTGTGTCCACCCAGGGGTCCCGCTCGGGTATCTGCGCCCGGTCCAAGGGGTCCCACATCTCCTGCTGCCCGTCGTCCAGGTTCCGCCGCTCGACCTGTCCAGGTCATCTCTGCGCCCGTGCCAGGGGTCCCGTTCCTGCGCCCGTGTCGGGAATTAGCCGTGTGGCCCGTTTCCGATGTACGTGTCTGCGCCCGGTGTCCCAGGGGTCCCCACATCTCTGCGTCACCGCGTCCCAGGGGTCCCCGCGTCTCATGGGTTGTCCGTGTCCCAGGGTCCCCCATCTCTGGGCCTCCCTGGTCCACGGGGTCCCGAGTCTCTTGTGGCCCGTGTCCCAGGGGTCCCCACATCTCTTGCGCCCGCGTCCCAGGGGTTCCCCGCGTCTCTGCGCCCGCGTCCCAGGGGTCCCCACATCTCTGTCCCCGTCCGGGTCCCCAGAGCGTCTTTCTCCCGCGTCCCAGGTCCGATCCTTGCTCAACCGCGTTCCCATGGTTCCCCAATCTCTTCGCCCTGTCCCAGGTTCCCACCGCTCTCGTCCCGGGTCCCCCACAATCTCTGCGCCCGTGTCCCAGGGGTCCCAGCGCTTCTCTGCGCCCCTCGTCCCAGGGTCCCCCGCTCTCTTGTGCCCGTTGTCCCAGGGGTCCCCGCGCTCTGCGACCTCACGGGGTGCCCGTCTGTTACGGTCCGGGCCCACTCTGTGCGTGTCAAGGGCCCCCGCGTCTCTCGCCCGCGTCCCAGGGTCCCCGCGTCTCTGCGCTCCGTGTCCCAGGGGTCCCGCACATCTCTGCGCCACGGTCCCACCCGGGGTCCCCCGCATCTCGTGCCCGTGTCCCGGGTTCCCCACATCATTCGCCCGCGTTCCCGGGGTCCCCCATCTCTGTCCCGTGTCCAGGGGTCCCAACATCTCAGGCCCGTGTGTCCCAGGGGTCCCCACATCTCTGCCCCGTGTTCCCCAGGGGGGGGTTTCCACGCGTCTCTGATCTGGCCCGCGTCCCAGTGGTCCCCGCGTCTCTCGCCCGTGTCCCAGTGGTCCCCCGACTCTCTGTGCCCCGCCCTTCCCAAAAAGTGGGTCCCCGCATCTCTGCTGCCCGTTGTTCCACGAGGTGTCCCGCGTCTCTGCGCCCCTTGGGGGGGTTCCCCAGGGGTCCCCACATCTCTGGCCCTGCCCAGGACCAAGGGAGGGAATGGGTATACTCACTTTTTGCTTAGTGGACACTCCTTTCAGGCTTTTGTTTCCCCCCTATCCCTCAAACCTTCTTTTCTCAGGTCCTTGTAACCCTCGCTTCCCGTCCCTCGAATCCTCACCCTTGCGGCGTCCCAGGTCCCCGGTCTCTTGCTGCCCTGTCCCAGGGTCCCCCATTCTCTGTGGCCCGTGTCCCAGGGGTCCCCGCGTCTCTCGGACCGCGTCCAGGGTTCCCAGGCCCGACTTGTCCGGTCCCGTGCCTCTGCTCCTGACCGCCCCTCCCAGGGGTCCCGCGTCTCTGTGCCGTGTCCCAGGGGTCCCCAGACATGCTCCCTGCGCCGCGGTCCCAGGGGGTCCCACGATTCTCTGTCCCGCGTCCCAGAGGGGGGTCCCCACATCTCTTGTGCCCGCTGTCCCAGGGGTCCCCGCGTCTCGTAGCCGTGTCCCAGGGGTTCCCCAATCTCTGCGCCCGGTGTCCCAGGGGTCCCCATCTTCTCCCCGCCGTGTCCCAGGGGTCCACGATCTATGTCCCGTTGTGTCCCAGGGTGTCCCCGCGTGTCTCCTGCGCCCGTGTCCCAGGGGGTCCCCGCATTCTCTGCGCCGTGTCAGGGCCGGTCCTCCATGTCCATTCACGCATCTCTGCGCCCAGTCGTCCCAGGGGTCCCTGATCTGCCGGTCCAGGGGTCCCGGTCTTGCGCCCCGGTCAGGGCCCCTGCGCCCGCGTCCCAGGGGGTCCCCACATTCTCTGCGCCCGTGTCCCAGGGGTCCCAATCTCTGCGCCGTGTCCAGAGTCCCGCGTCTCTGGCCCGTAGTCCCAGGGGTCCCCCACATCTCTTTGCCCGTGTCCCAGGGGTCCCCGGTCTTGCGCCCGTGTCCCAGGGGTCCACCACAGCTTGGCGCTGGTGTCCCAGGGGTCCCCCCCCACATCTCTGCCCGTGTCAGGGGTCCACCCGCGTCTCTGGCCGGTCCAGGGGCCCACATCTCTGCGCCCGCGTCCCAGGGGTCCCCACATCTCTGCGCCCGTTGTCCCAGGGGGTCCCCGCATCTCTGCGCCGCGGTCACAGGGATCCCGCATCTCTGCGCCGCGTCCCCAGGGGCCCCGCGTCTCTGCCCCGGTCACAGGGGTCCCCACCATCTGCGCCCGCGTCCCAGGGGTCCCGCCGTCTCTGCGTTCGTGCCCAGGGGTCCCCACATCTCTGCGCACGCGTCCCAGGGGTCCCCGCGTCTCTGTGCCCGCGTCCAGGGTCCCGCGTCTCTGCGGCCGACGTCCAGGGTCCCCACATCTCTGCCCGCGTCCTCCCAGGGGTCCCCACATTCTCTGCGCCCGCGTCCAGGGGTCCCGCGTTCTTGCGCCCGTTTGTCCCAGGGGTCCCCACATCTCTGCGCCCGCGTCCCAGGGGTCCCGCGTCTCTGCGCCCGCGTCCCAGGGGTCCCCACATCTCTGCCGCCCGTTGTCCCAGGGGTCCCCGAGTCTCTGCGCCCGTGGCAGGGGTCCACACATCTTCTGCGCTCCGGTCCCAGGGGTCCCGGGTCTCTGCGCCCGCGTCCCAGGGGTCCCCACAATCTCTGCGCCCGTTGTCCAGGGGTCCCCGCGTCTCTGCGCCCGTGTCCCAGGGGTCCCCGCATCTCTGCGCCCGTGTCCCAGGGGTCCCCACATCTCTGCGCCCGTGTCCCAGGGGTCCCGCGTCTCTGCGCCCGTGTCCCAGGGGTCCCCGCGTCTCTGCGCACGTGTCCCAGGGGTCCCCGTATCTCTGCGCCCGCGTCCCAGGGGTCCCCGCGTCTCGGCGCCCGTGTCCCAGGGGTCCCCACATCTCTGCGCCCCGTCCCAGGGGTCCCGCGTCTCTCTGCCGCCGCGTCCCAGCGGGTCCCCACATCTCTGCGCCCCGCGTACCCAGGGGTCCCGCGTCTCTGCGGCCCGTGTTCCCAGGGGTCCCCGTCTCTGTGCCCCGTCCCAGGGGTCCCCGGCTCTCTGCTGCGCCCGCGTCCCAGGGGTCCCCACATCTTTGCGCCCGCGTCCCAGGGTCCCCGCGTCTCTGGCCGCGTCCCCTGGGGTCCCCACGTCTTGCGCGCGCGTCCCAGGGGTCCCCACATCCTTGCGCCCCGCGTCCCAGGGGTCCCCGCGTCTCTGCGCCGTGTCCCAGGGGGTTCCCCACATCTCTGCGCCCGTGCCCAGGGGTCCCCGTATCTTGCGTCCCTTCCCAGGGGTCCCGCGTCTCTGCGCCCGCGTCCCAGGGTCCCCCCACCTGCCCCCGTGTCCCGGGGTCACCGTGTCTCTGCGCCCGTGTCCCAGGGGTCCCGCATCTCTGCGCCAGTCCCAGGGTCCCCGTGTCTCTGCGCCGCTTGTCCCAGGGGCCCCGCGTCTCTGCGCCCGTTTGTCCCAGGGGTCCCGCATCTCTGCGCCCGTTGTCCAGGGGTCCCGCGCTCTCTGCGCCGTGTCCCAGGGGTCCCCGCGTCTCTGCGCCGTGTCCCAGGTGTTGGTCCCCGCGTCTCTGCGCCCGCCGTCCCAGGGGTCCCGACGTTTCTTGCGCCGGGTACCAGGGGGTCCCGCGTCTCTGACGCCCGGTCCAAGGGGTTCCCCGAATATCTTGCGCCCGTGTCCCAGGGGTCCCCGCGTCTTGCGGCCGCGTTGTCCCAGGGTCCCCCATCTCATGCGCCGCGTTCCCAGGGGTCCCGAATATTCTGACGCCCGCGTCTCCCCAGGGTCCCCATCTCTGCGCCAGCGGCGTCCAGGGGTCCCCGCATTCTCGCCCGCGTCTCGCGCCGGTCCCAGGGTCCAGCATCTCTGCGCCACCGCGTCCAGGGGTCACCCGAGATCTCTGCGCCCGTTGTCCCAGGGTCCCCCCATGTCTGGCCGAGCCCGCGTCCCAGGGGTCCCCACATCTATCGCACGCGTACCCAGGGGTCCCCCCAATCTCTGCGCCCGCGTCCCAGGGGCCCCCCATCTCGCCCCGGGTCCAGGGGTCCCGAATCTCTGGCGACCGCGTCCCAGGGGTCCCGTACTCTGCGCCCGTGTCCAGGGGTCCACGCACTCTTGTGCCGCGCCCCGGGGTCCCCGCGTCTTCTGAGACCCCGTGTCCAGGGGTCCCCGCATCTCTGCGACCGTTGTCCAGGGTAACCCCCATCTCTGCGCTCGGTCCAGGGGTCCCACGTTCTCTGCGCCCGCGCTCCCAGGGGTCCACCCGCATCTCTGCGCCCGCGTCACCATGGGTCTCCCCGCGTTTGCCGCCCGCGTCCCAGGGGTCCCCGATTCTCCGGCCGCGTCCCAGGGGTCCCTGGTATTGGCTCCTCTCCCCACAAGGGGGGGGGGTCACCAGCGTCTCGCCGACAGGTAACACGGTTCGCCCTCCCGGTCCCCGATATATGAGCCCGCGTCCCAGGGGTCACCGCGAGTCTCTGCGCCCGCGTCCCAGGGTCCCGATCTCTGCGCCCTTTGTCCAGGGGTCCCGCGTCTTCTGCGCCGCGTACACAGGGGTCCACGCGTTCCTCGCTCGTCTTGGTCAGGGTCCCCCCGCATCTCGCAGCCGTTGTCCCAGGCGGTCCCGCGTCTCTGCGCCCTGTTGGTCCCAGGGGCTCCCCGCATCTTGCGCTCGTGTTCAACAGGGGTCCCCGTATCTCTGCCGCCGCAGTACCAGACTTCCCACGTCTCCTTCTGCGCCGCGTCTCCAGGGGTTTCACCCCATCTCTTGCGGCCCGCGTCCCCCAGGGGTCCCGCGATCTCTGCGCCCGTGTTGTCCCAGGGGTACCCGCGCCTCATGCCGCCGTTTGGTCCCAGGGGTCCCAACATTCTCTGCGGCCGAGTCCCAGGGAGTCCCCGCATCACTGTCCCGTTGTCCAGGGGTCCCCGCGTCTATGCGACCCGTTGTCCAGGGTACGGTCCCGGTCAGGGTCCCCGCGTCTCTGCGACCGCCGCGTCCCCAGGGGTCCCCACACTCTGCTGCCCCGGTCCCCGATCCCGCGTCCCAGGGGTCCCGCATCTCTGCGCCACGCGTCCCAGGGGTCCCCGCGTCTCTGATGCCCCGGTCAGGGTTCCGCGTCCTGCGCCCGCGTCCAAGGGGTCCCCGCGTCTCTGTCCCGAGTACCAGGGGTCCCCGCATCTCTGCGCCCGCGTTCCCAGGGGTCCCCGCATCTCTGCGGCACGCTTGTCCCAGGGGCCCCTAGTCTCTGGCCGTGTCCCAGGCGGTCCCCGCCGTCTTGCGACAGTGTATGTCCAGGGGGTCCCCGCGTTCTGCTGCGCCGTGTCCCAGGGGCCCACGGTCTCTGCGCCCGTGGTCCAAGGGGTCCCACTCTCCTGCGCACGTGTCCCAGGGGTAGTCCCGCCGTTTTACTTGACAAATCCCTGGCCCGTTGTTACCAGGGGTCACGCCTGCAGTCCAGGTCCCGCTCTCTGCCGCCCTCGTGTCCAAGGGGTCCACGCGTCTCTCCTGCGCCGCGTCACCAGGGGTCTCCCGGTGTCCCAGGGGGTCCCGCGTCTCTGCGACCGGTGTGACCAAGGGGTCCCCACATTCCTGCTCCGTGGTTCGTGTACCCAGGGGTCCCCACATCTCTGCGCACGCGTCCCAGGGGTACCGTTTGTCCAGCGGTGCGTTCCCCGACGTCTAGCTCGACCGTGTACACAGGGGTCCCCCATCTTCTGCGCCCGTGTCCCAGGCGGTTCCCCCGCGGTCCCGGGGTCCCCGCGTCCCCCAGGGGTCACCGCGTACTCTGCGCCGGGTCCACAAGGGTCCCCAATTCTCTGCGCCCGCGTCCCAGGGGGTCCACCCAATCTATCTGCGCCCGTGTCCCAGGGTCCACGCGTCTCTGCGCCCCCGTCCCAGGGGATCCGCATCCTCTGCGCCGTTTCCCAGGGGTCCCCGTGTCCCAGGGGATTTCCGCGTCTCTGTGCCCGCGTCCAGGGGTCCCCGCGTCGTCTTGTGCCCGTGTCCAGGGGTCCCCGTGTTACCAGGGGTCCCCTGCTGCCGCGTCGTCCGGTCGGCCCGTCTCTCTGGCCCCGGTCCCCTTCAGGGGTCCCCGCACTTCATATGCCCGCGTCCCAGGGGTGCCCCACCATCTACTGGCGCCCGCGTCCCAGGGTGTCCCCACATCTCGCGGCCCGCGTCCCAGGGGTCCCCGCAGTCGCTGCGCCCGCGTCCCAGGCGGTCCGAGCGTCTCATGCGCCCATTGTAAGGGGTCCACGCGTCTCGCGCCGTGTCCCATGGGTCCCCCCGTTCCCCGCGTCCAAGGGCCGTTCTGCGCCGGTCCCAGGGGCCCGCGTCTCTGCGCCCGGTCCCGGGGTCCCAGCGCGTCTCTGGCGCCCTGTCCCAGGGGTCACGCGTTCGCACTGGTCCCGTCCCCGGTTTGCGCCCGTGTCCCAGCGGTCCGTTTGCAGCCCTGTCAGTCGTCCGTTCCAGGGGCCCCGCATCCTGCGTCCCGTGTCCCAGGGCTGTCTCCCTAGTATCTCGCCGCCCGTTTGGCCCAGGTGGGTCCACGCGTCCTGCGCCCGTTGTCCCAGGGTCTTCTGCGCCCGCGTCCCAGGGGGTCCGAGCTCTCCCTGTCAGGTCCTGCGCCGTCCCAGTGCGTTCAACCCGTCTATTTTGTGAGTTGTCCCAGGGGTTCCCCGCGTCTCTGCGCCCGTGGTCCCAGGGGTCCTCCGCGGTCTCTGCCCGCGTCCCAGGGGTCCCACATCTCTGGCGTCGTGTCCCAGGGGGTCCCGTGTCCCAGGGGTACAACCACATCTGATGACGACCGGTCCCAAGGGGTCCCCGCGTCCTGCGCGATTGTGGTACCTTCCAGGGGCCATCGAGCCAGTGTCACAGGGGTCACCCATATTGCGCCACGTGCCCAGCGGTTCCCCGCTCGCTGCGCCCTTTTGTCCCAGGGGTCCCCGCGGTCTGGACCCATTTTGTCCGGGGTCCACGACGTCTCTTGCCCCGTGTCTGTCCCAGGGTCCCCGGCCTCTTGCGTTAGTGGTCCCAGGGTCCCCCGTGTGTCATCTGCGCCCCGGTCCAGGGGTTCCCCGCGTCCTGCCGCCCGTGTCCCAGGGGTCCACCGCGCCTCTGCCCCGTGTGTCCAAGTGTTCCCCGCATCTCTAGCGCCGGTTGTACCCAGGTTGTCCCCGCGTCTCTGCGCCCGTTTGTTCCCAGGGGTCCCCGTGTCCAGGGTCCCCGTTTATCTCTGACGCCCGGTCCCAAGGGCTACTCGTTCCCAGGTAGTGTCCCAGGGCTCCCGTGTCCCCAGGGTCCGAGATTCAGACACCCGCGTCCCAGGGCTCCCGCGTCCCAGGGCGCTCCCCGTCGGCGGTCCCGCGATCAGGGCTCCCCGCGTCCCAGGGGTCCCGCGTCCCAGGGGGTCCCCGCGTCCCAGGGCTCCCGCGTCCAGGGCTCCCCGTTGTCCCCGCGCAGTTAGACGCAGTGTTCAGGGGATGAGTGCAGGGCTGCCCAAGTGTACCCGTGTCACCGGTCCAAAGCACAGAGTAGGACGCATTGTTCAGGGGATGACGTGCAGGGCTCCCGTGTCCCCGTTGTCCCCGTCGTCCCCGGTGTCCCAGTGGTCCCACCCGCGCCAGTAGGGACGGCATTGTTCAGTGGAGAGTGCCAGGGCTCCCGTTGTCCCCTTTTTTGTTTTTTTGTCCCCGTTGTCCCAGCACAGTTAGGAACGCATTGTTCAGGGGATGAGTGCAGGGGTCCGTTGTCCCCGTTCCCGTGTCCGAGTCCCCGCGCAGTCAGGGACGCATTGTTAAGTGGAATGAGTGAGGGATCCCCGTTGTCCCCGTGTCCCCGTGTCCCCGTGTCCCCGTGTCCCCGCGCAGTAGGACGCATTGTTCAGTGGATGAGTGCAGGGCTCCCCGTGTCCCCGTGTCCAGTTGTCCCCCCGCGCAGTAGGACGGGCAGTGTTCAAGTGGATGAGTGCAGGGCTCCCCGTTGTCACGGTGTCCCCGTGTCCCCGCGCAGTCGGAGCCCAATTGTTTCAGCTGGATGAGTGCAGGGCTCCCCCGTTGTTTTTGTCCCGCCGAATGTCCCCGGTGTCCCCGGTTCCCAGCACAGTAGACGCATTGTTCCGTGGATCTGAGTGCAGGCTTCCCCGTGTTCCCCGTATGTCCCCGTTTGGTCCCCGGCGCAGTAGGACGCATTGTTCAGTGGATGAGTGCAGGGCTCCCCGTGTCCCCGTGTCCCCGTGTCCCCGCGCAGTAGATAGGCGGCATTGTTCCAGGGATGAGGCAGGGCTCCCCGTGTTGTTTGTCACAGGGGACACCGTGTCCCAAGGGGTCCCGGCCGTCTCTGCGCCCGTGTCCCCGTGTCCCCGTGTCCCCGCGCAGTAGGACGCATTGTTCAGTGGATGAGTGCAGGTCCCAGCGTTTGCATTGATTACTCGGTATCTTGCAGCCTCGTCTGGAGCAGGAACTGAAGAAGACTCAAAAGCTGAAGAAGTTCTGGAATCTCATAAAGAAGAATGACGAGAAGATGGACGGAAAGGCGCGGTCACTGTACGCCCCACAAACCCTTATACGCCCCACAAACACCTATCGCCCACAAACCCTTATAGCCCCAACAAACAAACCATATGACGGGCCCCCACAAACCCTTAATACGCCCACAAACCCTTATATGCCCTGTGTGCACATTGCTACACCCCTCAAACCCTTATACGCCCCACAATCCCTTATATGCCCCGTGTGCACATTGCTACACCCCTCAAACCATTTAACGCCCCCCACCAACCACAATCCTCTGATAGCCCTGTGTGCAACATTGCACACCACCCTCAAACCTTATACGCCCCACATGCACACTTCTACGCCCCACAAACCCTTATACGTGGCGCACCACAACGCCCCACCGTTATCTCCTGCCCATTGAACACCCTGTCCCATTAAAAAAAACTCAATAAATTAGATCACTGGTAAATTCTCCCTTTCAGCTGTAGAGTTTTTGAAGCGGTCTCTTGTGTATGGCAGTGCTTTCAAGAAGAGGCCTGCAATGTTCCTATAACTCGGCCCACGTCACTGCTGTGTCCCTATAACTCGGCCCACGTCACTGCTGTGTCCCTATAACTCGGCCAACAGGGTCCACTGCTGTGTCTATAAACTCGGCCCACGTCACTTCCGTGTCCCTATAACTCGGCCCGTCCGCGTCGCTGTCATTGTCCCTATAACTCGGCGCCCGCGTCAACTGCTTTGTTTGTCCCTATAACTCGGCCCACACGTCACACTTCCGTGTCCCGATAAACTCGGCCCACGTTCACTTCCGTTGTCCCTATAACCGGCCCGCGTCACTTGCCGATGTCCCTATAAACGGGCCGCTCCACTGCCCAGTGTCACTATAACTAGCCAGCGTCACTGCCCATGTCCCTATAAACTCGGCCGCGTCACTGCCGTTTGTCCCTATAACGCGGCTCGTGGTCACTGCCGTGTCCAGATAACTGGGACAGCGTCACTGCCATGGCCCTTAACTGGGCCACCGTCACTGCCGTCGTCATGTCCCTGGAATGGGCCCGCGTACACTGCAGTGGTCCCTATAATGGGCCCCACGTCACTGCCGTGTCCTGTAACGTCCGCGTCACTGCCGGGTCCCTATTAAACTCGGCAGCGTCAAGGCCGTGTCCCTATAACTCGGCCCGCGTCACGCCGTTCTTGTACCATATTAACTCGGGCCCCGCGTCACTGCGTGCTCCCTCATAACTCGCCTGCGTCACTGCGGCTTTGTCCTATAACTCGGCCCGCGTCCTGCTTGTGTCCCTATAACTCGGCTCGTCATGCCGTGTCCCTATTACTCGGCCCGCGTTACTGCCGTGTCCATATAACTCGGCCCGCGGTCACTGCCCATTGTCCCTAATAACTCGTCCCGCGTACACTGCCGTGTCCTTATAAAACTCGGTCCGCGTCACAGGCTGTGTACCTTATAAAACTCGGCTGCGGTCACTGCCGTTGTCCTATAACTCGGCCCGCGTCACGGATTGTCCCTATAACTCGGGTACGCGTCCACAGCTGGGTGTCACTATAACTCGGCTCTTCTGATGCGGTACAATGCAGTGTCCCTTATAATTGCGGGCAGAGTCACTGCCGTTTTGTTGCAATCACAGCAGCATTGTCTACCTGTTTTTTAAGCACCAATTCTTTTTAGCAGCCCCTAAGCCTTGTGTGTAGTTTTCAATGTGGGTGTTTGGTATTATGAAATGTGTGTTCTTAATTTTGTTTTTACAGGGCCCACCCAGGAGAGGACAGTTTTTTGTGGCAGCTCTCAGAAAGAAATTCCTCTCGTGTTGATGGATCATACCAGCAATCAAGGGTAACGCCCACCTGCGACCCGGGGAGGGGGGGCACATTATTCCCTCTCTGCGGGTCCAATGCAAGTCTGGGACAAATCATTTCTGTTCATGTCAATGGGAGTAAGACACGGCTGGGGGGCGATAAATTAATGGCCGAGATTTCAGCGACAGAAATAGTATCTGTGCCGTTAGCGCTGCTCCAGCCCCAGACCTGTTGCTAGGAAAAACCGGAGACGGGAACGTCCCCATATGACACGAAATATCAATCCACGGTGACCTCGTTTCTTTCTTTTCGTCCGGTGGTTTACCATGGACAAAGTGCATTACTGCAGAGCGTTTCATAGAAATCATGATTGAGCACCTGGAGGTAAGCTCGTTACACCAGTATCCATTGCAGCTCGCTACACAGAGTACCCCTCTTGCAGCGCGTTACACCGAGTATCCTGGCAGCGCGTTACACCGAGTAGCCGCAGCGGTTACACCGGGAGTATCCTGCAGCGCGTACACCGAGAATTCCTGCAGCGCGTTAAACCGGAGTATCCGCAGCGCGTTACACGAGTATCACGGCAGCGCGTTACCCACCCCGAGTACCTGCAGCGCGTTACACCGAGTAGCTGCAGCGCGCGTTACACGCGTATCCTGCAGCTCGTTTACCAACGCTTATCCTGCAGCTCGTTAACCGAGTATCCTGCAGCGAGTTACACGAGTATCCTGCAGCTCGTACACCGGTATCCTGCAGCTCGTTGACGACGAGTATTCATGCAGCTGTATCACCGAGGTATCTGCAGCTCGTTACACCGAGTATCCTGCAGTGTTACACCGAGTATCCTGCAGCTCGTTACCAACGAGTATCCTGCAGCTACACGAGGTATCTGCGCTCGTTACACCGAGTATCCTGCAGCGCGTTAAACCGAGTAATCCTGCCAGATCGTTACACCGAGTATCCTGCAGCTCGTTACACCGAAGTATCCTGCAGCCGGTTACACGATGTATCCTGCAGCTCGTTACACCGAGTGTATCCCTGCAGCTCGTTACAACCGAGTTCCTGCAGGCGGTTACACCGAGTATCTGCAGCTCTTACACCGACGTGATCTGCAGCGCGTCTACAACGGAGTATCCTGCCGCTAGTTTACCCGAGTATCTGACAGAGCGTTTATACAACCGAGGATCATGCAGATCGTTACACCGAGTATCATGCAGCTCGTTACACGAGTTATCCTGAAGCCTCGTTAGCACGAGATCCTGCAGCTCGTTACACCGAGTATTCATGCAGCTCGTTACACCGAGTATCTGCAGCTCGTTTTACACCGGTATCCTGCAGCTCGTTACACCGAGTATCCGCAGCTCGTTACACCGGAGTATCCTGCAGGGCTCGTTACCACCGAGTATCCGGCAGCTTACAACGAGTAAGCCTGCAGCTCGTTACACCAGAAGTATTCAGCAGCTCGTGACACCGAGTATCATGAGCGCGTTACCACCGAGTATTCATGCGCCTCCGTACAAAGAGTATCCTGCAGCTCGGTTACACCGAGTATCCTGCAGCTCGTTACACCGAGGTATCCTGCAGCTCGTTACACCGAGTATCCTGCAGCGCGTTACACCGAAGATCCTGCAGGCGCGTACACCGAGTATCCTGCAGATCGTTAACCACCGATAGTATCTGCAAGCTCGTACACCGAGTATCCTGCAAGCTCGTTTACACCGAGTATCCCTTGCAGCTCGTTACACGCAGTATCCTGCAGCGCGTTGACACCGAGTATCTGCCGCTCGTTACACCGAAGTATCCGCAGCTCGTTACACCGAGACCTGCAGCGCGTTACAACGAGTATCCTGCAGGCTCGTGACACCGAGTATCCTGCAGCTCTTACACACGAAGTATCATGCAGCTCGTTACACCGAGTATCCTCACTCGTTAAACGAGTATCCCTGCAAGGGCTCGTTACACCGAGTATCCTGCAGCGCGTTACACCGAGTATCCTGCAGCTCGTTACACCGAGTATCCTGCAGCTCGTTACACCGAGTATCCTACAGCTCGTTACACCGAGTATCCTGCAGCTCGTTACACCGAGTATCCTGCCGCTCGTTACACCGCGTGTCCTGCCGCTCGTTACACCGCGTGTCCTACAACACAATTCAAAAAATGACAAAAAATATCGTTTTTGGTCTGAGTTTAACAACTCTGTTTTAAGACCAAATAATAACAGATGTTTGTGTACATATTATTTATTTATAAAATATTTTACCAGGAAGTAATACATTGAGAGTTATTTCTCGTTTTCAAGTATGTCCTGGGCACAGAGTTAAGACAAATAATACATGGATACAAATACAGTTACATATATCCAATAATGTATACATTAGACATAAAATAATAATGTGTGTTTATATATTTCAACATCCGAATGGTTACAATGTTTAATATTCAAGATTTTCATAGGTTTCCAGCTGCAAAGATCAGTATTACTGAGATATCATGTTCTGAAAATACTGCACATTTTTTACATGTGTAATCTCTCTTCCCTGCGTCTCCCTTATTTATCTCTATCGCTTCCTCTCTCAGGCCTTGCTTCCCCGCGTCTCCCTGATTTATCTCTATCGCTTCCTCTCTCAGGCCTTGCTTCCCCGCGTCTCCCTTATTTATCTCGCTCTCGCTTCCTCTCTCAGGCCTTGCTTCCCCGCATCTCCCTTATTTATCTCGCTCTCGCTTCCTCTCTCAGGCCTTGCTTCCCCGCGTCTCCCTTATTTATCTCGCTCTCGCTTCCTCTCTCAGGCCTTGCTTCCCCGCGTCTCCCTTACTTATCTCGCTCTCGCTTCCTCTCTCAGGCCTTGCTTCCCCGCGTCTCCCTTATTTATCTCGCTCTCGCTTCCTCTCTCAGGCCTTGCTGCCCACGCGTCTCCCTTACTTATCTCGCTCTCGCTTCCTCTCTCAGGCCCTGCTGCCCACGCGGCGCTGGTTTAGCACGGTGTTAGATGACTCTCACCTGGTTGTTCATTGCTACCTGTCCAGCCTTTCCCAGCAGGAGCAGGAGGGACATCTCTTCTCCCAGGTGAGGGGCGAGAGGTTGGGGGCAGGGGGAGAAGATTGATCTAATTCGGGGGCCCTTATTAACCCGAGTCTCCCTCCAGCTCCTGGACATGTTGAAATTCTACTCTGGGTTTGAAATCAACGACCAGACGGGAAACGCGCTGACGGAGAACGAGATGACGGCCATTCACTACGATCGCATCACCTCCCTGCAGGTGCGGCCATGAGACGCTCTTACTTGGTGCTTTATTAGGGCCGCTCCGCTATCGCCCTGTAATGGGAAGGACAGGATGAAGGGACAGGGGTCTCTTCTCTTTGTCGCTGTATAGTGCGAGGGACGGATTGTCAGCCTGTTGTGTGAGGAGCAGACTGCGCTCTGAGGTCCCTCCTGGGTTTAGTTATTAAACTAGCTCATTATCTTTTCCAATTAAAGCAGCAGCGTTACTGCCTCTGGCTCGCACGGATAAAGATTATTTAGCAGAAACGTTGCTCTACGTATTGGGTCAACCTATTATAAAGCAGCCATGAGTAAAAAGCAGCCTTCTCATTCTGAGGAAGATTAACGTGTCCCTCCAGATATACAGGTGTATATGTGAGAACCTTCTGTTACGCGGACTCACTTTGCTGTGCTTCTCCCCTCCGAGAGCGGCTGTCACTCACTTCCCTGACTCACTTTGCTGTGTGTTTCTCCTCTCAGAGCAGCCATCATTCACTTCCCTGACTCGCTTTGCTGTGTGCTTCTCCCCTGAGAGAGCGGCAGTCACTCACTTCCCTGACTCACTTTGCTCTGTGCTTCTCCCCTCAGAGCAGCCGTCACTCACTTCCCTGACTCACTTTGCTGTGTGCTTCTCCCCTCAGCAGCCGTCACTCGTTTCCTTGACTCACTTTGCTGTGTGCTTCTCCCCTCACAGAGCGGCTGTCACTCACTTCTCTGACTCACTTTGCTGTGTGCTTCTTCCCTCACAGAGCGGCTGTCACTCACTCCCCTGACTCACTTTGCTGTGTGCATCTCCCTTGTGAGAGCGGCTGTCACTCACTGCCCTGACTCACTTTGCTGTGTGCTTCTCCCCTGAGTGAGCGGCTGTCACTCACTTCCCTGACTCACTTTGCTGTGTGCTTCTCCCCTCTGAGAGCGGCTGTCACTCACTTCCCTAACTCACTTTGCTGTGCTTCTCCCCTGTGAGAGTGGCTGTCACTCACTTCCCTGACTCACTTCGCTGTGTGCTTCTCCCCTCCGAGAGCGGCTGTCACTCACTTCCCTGACTCA
>WSYH01004374.1:0-36536 GCA_036426205.1 Ascaphus truei | reverse complement strand
TCAGGCCTTGCTTCCGCGTTCTCCCTTATATCTCGCCTAGCTTGCCTTCTCAGGCCTTGCTCCCCGCGTCTCCCTTATATCTCCTCTCGCTCTCTCTCTCAGGCATTGCTTCCCCGCGTCTCCTTATTATCTCGCTCTCGACTTCCTCTCTCAGGCCTTGCTTCCCCGGTTCCTTATTTATCTCGTCTCGCTTCCTCTCTCAGGCCTTGTCCCCGCGTATCCATGATTTATATCGCTCTCCTTCCTCTCTCAGCCTTGCTTCCCCGCGTGCTCCCTACTTATCTCGCTCTCGCTTCCTCTCTCGCTTGCCATCCCCGCGTTCCCTTATTTATTCGCTCTCGCTTCCTCTCTCAGGCCTGCTTCCCGCGTTCCCTATTATTCCTCCGCTCTCGCTCTCGTATTTATCTCGCTCTGCTTCCTCTTCAGGCCTTGCTTCCACGCGTCTTCCCCTTATTACTGCGCTCTGCTTCTCTCTCAGGACCTTGCTTCCCACCGTTCGGTCCCTTATTATCTCGCTCTCGCTTCTCTTAAGCCTTGCTTCCCCGCGTCTCCCTTACTTATCTCGCTCGCTTCTTCTGCAGGCCTGCTTTCTCCCGGTCTCCCTATTTTATCCGCTCTCGCTTCCTCTCTCAGGCCTTGCTTCCCCGCGTCTCCCTTATTATCTCGCTCTCGCTTCCTCTCTCAGGGCCTTGTTCCCGCGTCTCCCTTCATTATCTCGCTCTCGCTTCCTCTCTCAGGCCTTGCTTCCCGACGTCTCCCTATTATCTCGCTCTCGCTTCCTCTCTCAGGCTTTGCGTCCCCGCGTCTCCCTTATTTATCTCGCTTCAGCTTCCTCTCTCATGCCTTGCTTCCCCGGTCTCCCTTATTTATTCTCGCTCTCGCTTCCTCTCTCAGGCCTTGTTCCCGCGCTCCCCTTATTTATCTCGCTCTCGCTTCTCTCTCTAGGCCTTGCTTCCCCGCGTCTCCCTTTTTATCTCGCTCCTCGTCTTCTCTCTCAGGCCTGGCTTCCCGCGTCTCCCTTATTTATCTCGCCGTCGCTCCTCCTCAGGCCTTGCTTCCCCGCGTCTCCTTATTTATCTCGCTTCGCTTCCCTATCAGGCTTGCTTCCCGCGTCTCCCTTATTTATCCTCGCTCTCGCTTCCTCTCTCAGGCCTTGCTGCCAGCGTCTCCTTATTTATCTCGCTCTCGCTTCCTCTCTCAGGCCTTGCTTCCCCGCGTCTCCTTATTTATCTCGCTCTCGCTTCCTCTCTAGGCTTGCTTCCCGCGTCCCCTGACTTATCTCCTTCGCTTCTCTCTCAGGCCTTGCTCCCCGAGTCCCTTATTATCTCGCTCTCGCTCCTCTCTCAGGCCTTGATGCCCAGCGTCTCCTTACTTATATCGCTCTCGCTTCCTCTCTCAGGCCCTGCTGCCCACGCGGCGTGGTTAGCGTTGGGTTAGATGACTCTCACCTGGTTGTTCATTGCTACTGTCCAGCCTTCCCCAGCAGGAGCAGGAGGGACATCTCTTCCAGGTGAGGGGCGAGAGGTTGGGGGCGGGGGAGAAGATTGATTAATTCGGGGGCCCTTATTAACCCGAGTCTACCCTCCGCTCACGGGACATGTTGAAATTCTACTCTGGGTAATTGAAATCAACGACCAGACGGGGAAACGCGCTGCAGAAAGAACGAGGATGACGGCCATTCACTACGATTCGCATCACCTCCTGCGGTGGGCCAGAGAGCGTCTTACTTGGCTTTATTAGGGCCGCTCCGCTATCGCCCGTAATGGGAAAGGACAGGATGAAGGGACAGGGGTCTCTTCTCTTGTCGCGGTTAGTGCGAGGGACGATTGTCAGCGTTTGTGAGGAGCAGACTGCGCTCTGAGGTCCCTCACTGGGTTATTTATAAAACAGCTCATTATCTTTTCCCAATTAAAGCAGCAGCTTTACTGCCTCTGGCTCGCCGGATAAAATAAAGATAATTTAGCAGAAACGTTGCTTACGTATGGGTCAACCTATTATAAAGCAGCATGAGTAAAAAGCAGCCTTCTCATTCTGAGGAAGATTAACGTGCCTCCAGATATAAATGTGTATATGTGAGAACCTTCTGTTAAGCGGGACTCACTTTGCCTGTGCTTCTCCCTCGCGAGCGGCTGTCACTCACTTCCCTGACTCACTTTGCTGTGTGCTTCTCCCCTCTGAGAGCGGCTGTCACTCACTTCCCTAACTCACTTTGCGTGCTTCTCCCCTGTGAGAGTGGCTGTCACTCACTTCCTGACTCACTTCGCTGTGTTGTTCTCCCCTCCGAGAGCGGCTGTCACTCACTTCCCTGACTCACATTTGTGTGCTTCTCCCCTTTGAGAGTGGCTGTCACTTCACTCACTGAATCACTTGTGTGCTTCTCCCTGAGAGAGGGCTGTCACTCACATCCTGACTCACTTTGCTGGTGTGTTCCTACTCCAGAGCAGCATCATTCACTTCCCTGACATCGCTTTGCTGTGTGTGCTTCTCCCCTGAGAGAGCGGCAGTCACTCACTTCCCTGACTCAACTGTGATCTGTGTTCTCCCCTCAGAGCAGCCGTCACTCACGTCCTGACTCACTTTGCTGTGTGTTCTCCCCTCAGCAGCCGTCACATCTTTCCTTGCTCACTTTGCTGGGGCTCTCTCACTCACAGAGCGGCTGTCACTCACTTCCTGACTCACTTGCTGTGTGCTTCTTCCCTCACAGAGCGCCTGTCACTCACACTCACTGACTCACTTTGCTGTGTGTCTCCTGTGAGAGCGGGTTGTCACTCACTCACCCTGACTTACTTTGCTGTGTGCTTCTTCCTCACAGAGCGGCTGTCACTCACTCCCTGACTCACTTGCTGTGTGCATTCCCTTGCGAGAGCGGCTGTCACTCACTGCCCTGACTCACTTGGATGTGTGCTTCTCCCCTGAGTGAGACGGCGGCACTCACTTCCGACTCACTCTTGCTGTGTGCTTCTTCCACTTGAGACGCGGCTTGTCACCACTCCACTGGCTCACTTTGCTGTGTGCATCTCCCTTGTGAGAGCGCGCTGTCACTCAGCTGCCCGACTCACTTTCTGTGTGCTTCTCCCCTCAGTGAGGGCTGTCACTCACTTCCCTGAACTCACTTGCTGTGGCTTCTCTCCCTGCAGAGGGCGGGCTGTCCACTCACTCCCTGACTCACTTTGCTGTGTGCTTCTCCCCGCGAGGGCGCCTTCTGCTCACTTCCCTGACTCACTTTGCTGTGTTGCTTCTCCCGAGAGGGCGGCTTCGCTCAACTTCCCTGACTCACTTGGTGTGTGCTTCTCCCCCCTCAGAGGGCGGGCCTTCGCTCACTTCCTCGACTCACTTTGCTGTTTGTCTTCTCCTCAGAGGGGGCCTTCGCTACTCCGACTCACTTTGCTGTGTTTTTGACTTTCTCCCCTCAAGCCCCGCAGAGGGCGGCCTTCGCTCACTTCCCTGACTCACTTTGCTGTGTGCTTCTCCCCTCAGAGGGCGGCCTTCGCTCACTTCCCTGACTCACTTTGCTGTTTGCTTCTCCCCTCAGAGGGCGGCCTTCGCTCACTTCCCTGACTCACTTGGGGGGTGTTGTGGGTTCAATTCCGGTGTCCCTATAACTCGGCCCAGTCCTTCCGTGTCCCTATAACTCGGCTCCGCCGTCACTCAGTGTCCCTTTAACTGGCCGCGTCAATGCAGTGTACCTATAACTAGGCCCGCACGCGTCACTGCCATGTCCCTAAAATGGCTCGCGTCACGCCGTGTCCCTATCACTCGGCTCGTTGTCACTGACGTGTCCCTATAACTGGACGCGTCACTGCCAATGTCCCTATAACTGGGGCCCACGTCACTGCCGTGTCCCTGTAACTGGGCCCAGCTCCCCACCCGTCCCCTCCCCCCCCAGACGTCACTGCAGTGTCACTATAAACTGGGCCCACGTCCAATGCCGTGTCACGTAAAACTGGGTCAAGCGTCACTGCCGTGTCCCTCTAACTCGGCCCGCGTCACTGCGTGGTCCTTACACTCGGGCCCGCGTCACTGCCGTGTCCCTATACTCGGCCCGCGGTCATGCCGTTGTCCCGATATCGGCCCTGAGTCACTGCCGTGTCCTATACTCGGCCCGCGTCACTGCTGTGTCCCTATAACTCGGCCTGCGTCACTGCGTGTCCCTAAACTCGGCACGCGTCACCATGCCGGTCCCTATAACTCGGCCCGCCGTCACGCATGTCCCTATAATCGGCCGCGTCACTGCCTGTCCCTTAAACTCGGTCCGCGTCACAGTGTGTCCCTATAACAGGCTGCGCCACTTGCCGTGTCCCTATAACTCGGCCGCCGTCACTGCAGTGTCCCTATAAATCGGTCACGCGTCACAGGCTGGTCCCTAAACTCGGCCTCTGCGTCACTGCCGTTGTCCCCGTATAATCGGTCCGCGTACTTGCCGTGTTGCAATCACAGCAGCATTGTCTACCTGTTTTAAGCACAATTCTTTTAGCAGCCCCTAAGAGTGTGTGTGTGTTTGTGTATTTATAGAAATGGGTGTTTACTTAATTACAGGGCCACCCAGGAGAGGACGTTTTGTTGGCAGCTCATCCAGAGAAGTTCCTCTCGGGGGGGTGATAGATCCATCCAAGCATCAGGTAACGCCCCACCTGCGACACGGGGAAGGGGGGGCACTATTCCCTCTTGCGGGTCCAATGACAAGTTGCGGAAAAAAATCATCTGTCATTTCTGTCAATGGGAGTAAGACACGGCGGGGATAATTGGCGAGATCTCAGAGACAGAAAGAGTCTGCGTAGTTAGCGCGCTACAGCCCCAGACTGTGATAGGAAACGGAGACGGGAACGTCCCCATATGACACTAAATATAAATCCAAGGTGACCTCCGTTTCTCTTTTCGGTCCGGTTACCTGGACAAAGTGCATTATGCGAGCGTTTCATAGAACTCACTGATTGACCTGGAGGTTAAGCTCGTTACACCGAGTATCCTGCAGTCGTTACACCGAGTATCCTGCAAGCGCGTTCACGAGTATCTGCTAAGCGCGTTACACCGAAGTATCCTGCAGCGCGTTTAACCGAGTATCCTGCAGCGCGTTACACGAGTATAATGCAGCGCGTACACGAGTATCCTGCAGCGCGTGTACACCGAGTATCCTTGCGCGCGTTTACACCGAGTATCCTGCCAGCGCGTTACACCGCGTATCTGCGGCGCGTTACACCGAGTACCTGCCAGCTCGTTACACCGAGATCCTGCAGCTCGTACCCCGAGATCCTGCCAGCTTCGTTACACCGAGTATCCTGCAGATCGTTACACCGCGTATCCTGCAGTCGTTACACGAGTATCCTGCAGCTCGTTACACCGAGTATCCTGCAGCTCGTACACCGAGTAACTGCCAGCTCGTACACCGAGTATCCTGCAGCTCGTTACACCGGTATCCTGCAGATACACGAGTATCCTGAGCTCGTTACACCGCGTATCATGCAGCGGTTAAACCGGAGTATCCTGCAAGCTCGTACCACCGAGGATACTGCAGCTCGTTACACGAGATCCTTGCAGCTCGTTACACCGATATCGCAGCTCGTTACAACGAGTATCCTGCGCTCGTTACACCGAGTATCCTGCCAGGCGCGTTAAACGAGTATCCTGCAGCTCGGTACACCGAGTCGTATCCGCAAGCGCGTGACACCGAGTATCCGGCCGCCTCGTACACCAGTATCCTGCAGCGCGTTACACCGAGTATACTGCAGCTCGTTACCACCGAGTATCCTGCCAGGCCCGTTACACGAGTATCCTTGCAGCTCGTTACCCCAGTATCCTGCAGCTCGTTACACCGGTATCCTGAGCGTTACACCGATAATCCTGCAGATCGTTTTACACCGCGTATCCGCAGCTCGTTACACCGAGTATCCTGCAGCCGTTACACCGAGTATCTGCAGCTAGTTACACCGAGTATCCTGCAGCTACACGAGTATCCTGCAGCTCGTTACACCGGAGTATCCTGCAGCTCGTTACCCGAGTTCCTTGCAGCGCGTTTACCCCGATTATTCCTGCAGATCGTTTTACACCGAGTACCTTCAGCTCGTACACCGAGTATCCTGCAGCTCGTTAAACCGAAGTATCCGCAGCTCGTTACCACCGAGTAACTGCAGCTGTTACACCGAGTATCCTGCAGGCGTTACACCGAGTATCAGAGCTCGTTTTACCACCCGAGTATCCTGCCAGTCGTTACACCGAGTATCTGCCAGTAGTTACACGAGTACCTGCAGCTAGTTACAACGAGTATCTTGCAGCGGTTACACCGAGTATCTTGCCGAGCTGTTACACCGAGTATCCGCAGCTCGTGACCACGAGTATCCTGCACAGCGCGTTACACCGAGTATCATGCAGCTCGTTACACCGAGTATCTGCAGCTCGTTACACCGAGTATCCTGCAAAGCTCGTTACAACGAGTATCTGAAGCTCGTTACACCGAGCTCCTGCCAGCTCGTTACACCGAGTATCCTGCAGCTCGTTACACGAGTATCCTGCAGCTCGTACACCGAGTGTATCCTGCCAGCGCGTTGTACACAGAGTATCCACAGCTACACGAGTATCCTGCCGCTCGTTACCACCGAGTATCCTGCGCTGGTACACCGCGTGGTCCTGCCGCTCGTTACACGCGTGTCCTACAACAAATTCAAAAATGACAAAAAAAATCGTTTGTGGTATGAGTTTAACAACTCTGTTTTAAGCCAAATTAATAACAGATGTTTGTTGGACATATTATTTATTTATAAAATATTTTACCAGGAAGAGTAATACATTGAGAGTTATGTCTCGTTTTCCCAAGTTGTCCTGGGCACAGAGTTAAGACAAATAAGACATGGATACAAATACAGCTTACATAACCAATAGTTATAATGAGACATAAAATAAGAATGTGTGTTTATATATTTCAACATTCCGAAGGGTTTTACAATGTTTAATATTCAAGATTTCAAGGTTTTCCAGCTGCAAAGATCGTATACTGAGATATCATGTTCTGAAAATACTGGCACATTTTTTTACGATGTGTTAATCTCTCTTCCCCGCGTCTCCCTCTATTTATCGGCTACTATCGCCTTCCTCTCTCAGCCTGGCGTCCCCGCCGTCCTCCCTGATCTCTCCTCATCGCTTCCGCTCTCTCAGGCCTTGCTTCCCGCGTCGGCCCTTATTTATACTCGCTGCTAGCGCTTGCTCTCTCTCAGCCCGTGCTTCCCGGCTCTCCCCTTATTTATCTCGCTCTCCTTCAATCTCAGGCCTAATGCTCTCCACCCGGCTCACCTTATTATCTCGCTAGTCGCCTTCCCTCTCGCCGCCTTGCTCCTCCCACGCGTCCCTTATTATCTCGCTCTCGTCCGCTCTCAGGCCTTGATTCCCCGTCCAGCTCTCCCTTATTTATCTCGCTCTCGCTTCCTCACTCAGGCCTTGCTTCCCTGCGCGTCTCCCTTACTGTATCGCGCTCTCGCTTCCCTCATAGGACCTTGCTTCTTCTTCCCCGCGTCTCCCTTATTATCCGCTATCGATCCTCTCTCAGGCCTTGCCTTCCCCGCGTCTCCCAGTTATCTCGCCCTATCGCGTCTCTCGCGGCTTGCTTTCCTCCCGAACGTCTCCCTTGCATTATGCTCGCTCGCGCTTCCTCTCGCAGGCCTGCTTCCCCCGCGTTCTCCCTTATTTATCCTCGCTTCGCTTCCTCTTTCGAGGCCGTGCTGCCCCGCAGTCCTCCCTACTTATCTCGCTCGTCGCTTTCTCTCTCAGCTTGCTTCACCGCTCCTCCCTGTCCTTATTCTAGCTCCTCACGCTTCCTGCTCTCAGGCCTTGCTTCCCCGCGTCTACCCTTATTTAACTCCTCTCAGCTTCCTCTCTCCTCAGGCCTTGCTTCCCCGCGTCTCCACTTATTTATCTCGCCTCGCTTCCTCTCTCAGTCCTTGCTTCCCCGCGTCTCCCGTTATTTTATCTCGCCGTCTCCTCCCCACCCTTCCTCTCTCAGCCTTGCTCCCCGCGCGTCTCCCTTACTTTATCTCGTCTCATACGCTCCTTCCTCTCTCAGGCCTTGCGTTCCCCGCTCTCCTTATTATTATATCGGCTCGACTCCTCGACTTCCTCTCTCGTCATGCCTTGTCCCTCAGCCGTCTCCCTTACTTTATCTCCCGCTCTCCTCGCTTCCTCTCTCAGGCTTGCTTCCCCGTCGTGCTCCCTTATTTATATCTCTGACTCCTTTCCTCTCTAAGGCCTTGCTCCCCGCGTCCTCCCTTATCTTATCCTCGCTCTCTCAGGCCTTCCTCCCCGCGCTCTATTTCGCTTCGTTCTCACTCTCCCCGCGTCTCCCTTATCTGTCTTATCTCAGGCCTTGCTCAGTGTCTCTCTTTATCGTCTCATTCTCTCTCAGGCCTTTGCTTCGCCACGCTCTCCCTACTTATCTCGCTCCCGCTTCCTCTCTCAGGCCTTGCTTCCCGCGTTCTCCCTTATTATCTCGCTCTCGAGCTTCTTCAGGCCTTGATGCCACGCGTCTCCTTATTTATCTCGCTCTGCTTCCTCTCTCAGGCCTTGCTTGGCCAACGCGTTCTCCCGTACTTATCTCACTCTCGCTTCCTCTCTCAGCCTTGTTTCCCCGCGTGGGGGTCTCCCTATTTATCTCGCTATCTCTTTCTCTCAGGGCATGCTTCACGCGTTCTCCCTATTTATCTCGCCTAGCTTGCCTTCTCAGGCCTTGCTCCCCGCGTCTCCTTATACTCCTCTCGCTTCCTCTCTCTCAGCCTTGATTCCCCGCGTCGCCCTTATTTATCTCGCTATCGATTCCTCTCTCAGGCTGCTTCCTAGCCGTCTCCTTATTATCCGCTCTAGCTTCCTCTCTCGGCCTTGCTTCCCCCGTTCCCTTATGTATTCGCTCTCGCTTCTGCTCCAGCATTGCTTCCCCGCGTCATCCTTATTTATCCGCTCTCGCTTCCTCCTCTCAGGCCTTGCTTCCCCGAGTTTCCCTTATTATCTCGCTCTCGGCTTCCTCTCTCAGGCCTTGATTCCCCGCGTTCCACTATTTATTCGCTCTCCTTCCTCTCCAGCCTTGCTCCCACGCGTTTCCCTATTACTAGCTCTCGCTTCCTCTCTCAGACTTGATGCTTCCCGCGTTCTCCTTATTTATATCGCTTCGCTTCCTCTCTCAGGCCTGCTTCCCCGCGTCTCCCTTGATTTTATTTTTCTCGCCTCGCTTCTCCTCTAAGGCGCTGCTTCACGCGTCTCCTACATTACTTCTCGCTCTGACTTCCTCTTCAGGCCTTCTTCCACGCCGTCCCCTTATTTACTCGCTCTGCTTCCTCTCTCAGGCGCATTGCTTCCCACCGCGTACTCCCTTACTTATCTCGCTTCGCTTCTCTATCAGCGACTTGCTTCCCCAGCGTCTCCCTTCTTTATCTCGCTCAGCTTCCTCTCTCAGGCTTGCTTCCCGCGGTCTCCCTATTTTATCACGACTCTCGCTTCCTCTCTCAGGCCTTGCTTACATTTTTTTTTTTTCTTCGTAGTTTTTTGCGGCTCCCTTATTTATCGCGCTCTCGCTTCCTCTCTCAGTGCCAATTGATTCCGCCGTCTCCCTTCATTATCTCGCTCTCGCTTCCTCTCTCAGGCCTGCTGCGTCTCCCTATGCTCGCCGCCTTCTCGCTTCGTCCGGTCTTTACTTTAGTCCTCTCAGCTTCTCCCCGGCTTATTTTCTCTCTGCTCCTCTCTCAGGCCTTGTTACCCCGCGTCCCCTTATTTATCTCCGCTCTCGCTGTCTCTCTCTCAGGCCTTGATTCCCGCGTCTCCCTTATTATCTCGCTCTCGTCTTACCCTCTCGCGACCGTGTTTCCCGCGGTCTCCCTATTTATCTCGCATCGTCGCTCCTCGCTTCAGGCTCTGCTTCCCCGCGTTCTCCATCGTATTTATCTCGTATCGCTTCCTCTATCAGGTCTTGCTCCCCGCGTCTCCCTTATTTATCTCGCTCTCGCTTCCTTCTCAGGCCTTGCCTACCGCGTCTCCCTATTTATCTCGCTCTCGCTTCCTCTCTCAGGCCTTGCTTCCCCGGTCTCCCTTATTTATCTCGCTCTCGCTTCCTCTCTCAGGCCTTGCTCCCGCGTCCCCATTATTTCTCGATCTGCTTCCTCTCTCAGGCCTTGATGCCAGCGTCTCCCTTACTTTATTCGCTCTCGCTTCCTCTCTCACGCCCTGCTGACCCACGCGGCGTGGCTTTGCACGGGGTGTTAGATGACTCTACACCTGGTTGTTCATTGCTACCTGTCCAGCCTTTCCCAGCAGGGCAGGAGGGACATCTCTTCTCCAGGTGAGGGGCGAAGAGGTGGGGGCAGGGGGAGAAGATTGATCAAATTCGGGGGCCCTTATTAACCCGAGTCTCCTCCAGCTCCGGGACATGTTGAAATCTACTCTGGGTTGAAATCAACGACCAGACGGGGAAACGCGCTGACGGGAGAACGAGGATTGACGGCCATTCACTACGTCGCATCACCTCCTGCGGTGGGCCAGAGACGCTCTTACTTGGGCTTTATTAGGGCCGCTCCGCTATCGCCCTGTAATGGGAAGGACAGGATGAAGGGACAGGGGTCTCTCTTTGTCGCTGTATAGTGCGAGGGACGGATTGTCAGCCTGTTGTGTGAGGAGCAGACTGCGCCTGAGGTCCCTCCTGGGTTTAGTTATAAATAGCTCATTATCTTTTCCAATTAAAGCAGCAGCGTTACTGCACTCTGCTCGCACGGATAAAGATTATTTAGCAAGAAAACGTTGCTCTACGTATTGGGTCAACATATTAAAGCAGCCATGAGTAAAAAGCAGCCTTCTCATTCTGAGGAAGATTAACGTGTCCTCCAGATATAAGGTGTATATGTGAGAACCTTTCTGTTACGCGGACTCACTTTGCTGTGCTTCTCCCTCGGGAGCGGCTGTAACTCACTTCCCTGAATCACTGCTGTGTGCTTCTCCCTACTGGAGCGGCTGTCACTCACTTCCCTAAACCACTTGCTGTGCTTCTCCCCTGTGAGAGTGGCTGTCACTCACTTCCCTGACTCACTTTCGGTGTGGTCTCCCCTACGAGAGCGGCTGTCACTCACTTCCCTGACTCACTTTGCTGATGCTTCTCCCCTTTGAGAGTGGCTTCACTCACTTCCCTGACTCACTTTGCTGTGTCTCCCCTGAGAGAGCGGCTGTCACTCAATCCCTGATCACTTGGCTGTGTGGTTCTCATCTCAGAGCAGCCATCATTCACTCCCTCTCTGACTCGCTTTGCTGTGTGCTTCTCCCCTGAGTGAGAGCTGCAGTCACTCACTTCCACTGAACTCACTTTGCTGCTGTGCTTCTCCCCTCAGAGCAGCCGTCACTCACTTCCTGACTCACTTTGCTGTGTGCTTCTCCCCTCAGCAGCGTCACTCTTTCCTTGACTCACTTTGCTGTGTGCTTCTCCCCACAGAGGGCTGACTCACTTCTTGACTCACTTGCGTGTGCTTCTTCCCTCACAGAGCGGCGTCAATCACTACACCTGACTCACTTTGCGGTGTTGCATCTCCCATTGTGAGAGGGCTGTCACTCACTTCACTGACTTACTTTGCTGTGTGCTTTCTCCCTCACAGAGCGGCTGTCATCACTCCCCTGACTCACTTGCTGCTGTGTGCATCTCCCTTGTGACGAGGCGGCTGTCACTCACTGCCCTGACTCACTTTGCTGTGTGCTTCACCCCTGATGTGAGCGGCTGTCACTCACTCCCTGATCACTTTGCTGGTGTGCTTCTCCCCTGTGAGAGCGGCTGTCACTCACTCCCCTGGCTCACTTTGCTGTGTGCATCTCCTTTGAGAGCGCTGTCACTCAAGTGCCTGACTCACGTTGCTGTGTGCTTCTCCTCAGTGAGAGGCTGTCACTCACTCCCTGACTCACTTTGCTGTGTGCTTCTCCCTGCAGAGGGCGGCTGTCACTCATTCCCTGACTCACTTGCTGTGTGCTTCTCCCAGCAGAGGGCGGCTTTGCTCACTCCCTGACTCACTTTGCTGTTGTTCTCCCCGCAGAGGGCGGCTTCGCTCACTTCCGACTCACTTGGCTGTGTGCTTCTCCCCTCCAGAGGGCGGCCTTCGCTCCACTTCCCTGACTCACTTTGCGTGTTGTTCTCCCCATCGAGGGCGGCTGTTGTCACTCACTTTGCTTGTGGCTTCTCCCTCAGAGGGCGGCATTCGCTCACTTCCCTGACTCACTTTGCTGTGTTGCTTCTCCCAGCAGAGGGCGGCTGGCACTCACTTCCCTGACTCACTTTGCTGTGTGCTTTCCCCGGCCAGGAGGGACGGCCTTCGCTCACTTCCCTGACTCACTTTGCTGTTTGCTTCTCCCCGCAGAGGGCGGCCTTCGCTCACTTCCCTGACTCACTTTGCTGTGTGCTTCTCCCCTCAGAGGGCGGCCTTCGCTCATGGGGGGTGTTGTGGGTTCAATTCCGGTGTCCCTATAACTCGGCCCAGTCCTTCCGTGTCCCTATAACTCGGCTCCGCCGTCACTCAGTGTCCCTTTAACTGGCCGCGTCAATGCAGTGTACCTATAACTAGGCCCGCACGCGTCACTGCCATGTCCCTAAAATGGCTCGCGTCACGCCGTGTCCCTATCACTCGGCTCGTTGTCACTGACGTGTCCCTATAACTGGACGCGTCACTGCCAATGTCCCTATAACTGGGGCCCACGTCACTGCCGTGTCCCTGTAACTGGGCCCAGCTCCCCACCCGTCCCCTCCCCCCCCAGACGTCACTGCAGTGTCACTATAAACTGGGCCCACGTCCAATGCCGTGTCACGTAAAACTGGGTCAAGCGTCACTGCCGTGTCCCTCTAACTCGGCCCGCGTCACTGCGTGGTCCTTACACTCGGGCCCGCGTCACTGCCGTGTCCCTATACTCGGCCCGCGGTCATGCCGTTGTCCCGATATCGGCCCTGAGTCACTGCCGTGTCCTATACTCGGCCCGCGTCACTGCTGTGTCCCTATAACTCGGCCTGCGTCACTGCGTGTCCCTAAACTCGGCACGCGTCACCATGCCGGTCCCTATAACTCGGCCCGCCGTCACGCATGTCCCTATAATCGGCCGCGTCACTGCCTGTCCCTTAAACTCGGTCCGCGTCACAGTGTGTCCCTATAACAGGCTGCGCCACTTGCCGTGTCCCTATAACTCGGCCGCCGTCACTGCAGTGTCCCTATAAATCGGTCACGCGTCACAGGCTGGTCCCTAAACTCGGCCTCTGCGTCACTGCCGTTGTCCCCGTATAATCGGTCCGCGTACTTGCCGTGTTGCAATCACAGCAGCATTGTCTACCTGTTTTAAGCACAATTCTTTTAGCAGCCCCTAAGAGTGTGTGTGTGTTTGTGTATTTATAGAAATGGGTGTTTACTTAATTACAGGGCCACCCAGGAGAGGACGTTTTGTTGGCAGCTCATCCAGAGAAGTTCCTCTCGGGGGGGTGATAGATCCATCCAAGCATCAGGTAACGCCCCACCTGCGACACGGGGAAGGGGGGGCACTATTCCCTCTTGCGGGTCCAATGACAAGTTGCGGAAAAAAATCATCTGTCATTTCTGTCAATGGGAGTAAGACACGGCGGGGATAATTGGCGAGATCTCAGAGACAGAAAGAGTCTGCGTAGTTAGCGCGCTACAGCCCCAGACTGTGATAGGAAACGGAGACGGGAACGTCCCCATATGACACTAAATATAAATCCAAGGTGACCTCCGTTTCTCTTTTCGGTCCGGTTACCTGGACAAAGTGCATTATGCGAGCGTTTCATAGAACTCACTGATTGACCTGGAGGTTAAGCTCGTTACACCGAGTATCCTGCAGTCGTTACACCGAGTATCCTGCAAGCGCGTTCACGAGTATCTGCTAAGCGCGTTACACCGAAGTATCCTGCAGCGCGTTTAACCGAGTATCCTGCAGCGCGTTACACGAGTATAATGCAGCGCGTACACGAGTATCCTGCAGCGCGTGTACACCGAGTATCCTTGCGCGCGTTTACACCGAGTATCCTGCCAGCGCGTTACACCGCGTATCTGCGGCGCGTTACACCGAGTACCTGCCAGCTCGTTACACCGAGATCCTGCAGCTCGTACCCCGAGATCCTGCCAGCTTCGTTACACCGAGTATCCTGCAGATCGTTACACCGCGTATCCTGCAGTCGTTACACGAGTATCCTGCAGCTCGTTACACCGAGTATCCTGCAGCTCGTACACCGAGTAACTGCCAGCTCGTACACCGAGTATCCTGCAGCTCGTTACACCGGTATCCTGCAGATACACGAGTATCCTGAGCTCGTTACACCGCGTATCATGCAGCGGTTAAACCGGAGTATCCTGCAAGCTCGTACCACCGAGGATACTGCAGCTCGTTACACGAGATCCTTGCAGCTCGTTACACCGATATCGCAGCTCGTTACAACGAGTATCCTGCGCTCGTTACACCGAGTATCCTGCCAGGCGCGTTAAACGAGTATCCTGCAGCTCGGTACACCGAGTCGTATCCGCAAGCGCGTGACACCGAGTATCCGGCCGCCTCGTACACCAGTATCCTGCAGCGCGTTACACCGAGTATACTGCAGCTCGTTACCACCGAGTATCCTGCCAGGCCCGTTACACGAGTATCCTTGCAGCTCGTTACCCCAGTATCCTGCAGCTCGTTACACCGGTATCCTGAGCGTTACACCGATAATCCTGCAGATCGTTTTACACCGCGTATCCGCAGCTCGTTACACCGAGTATCCTGCAGCCGTTACACCGAGTATCTGCAGCTAGTTACACCGAGTATCCTGCAGCTACACGAGTATCCTGCAGCTCGTTACACCGGAGTATCCTGCAGCTCGTTACCCGAGTTCCTTGCAGCGCGTTTACCCCGATTATTCCTGCAGATCGTTTTACACCGAGTACCTTCAGCTCGTACACCGAGTATCCTGCAGCTCGTTAAACCGAAGTATCCGCAGCTCGTTACCACCGAGTAACTGCAGCTGTTACACCGAGTATCCTGCAGGCGTTACACCGAGTATCAGAGCTCGTTTTACCACCCGAGTATCCTGCCAGTCGTTACACCGAGTATCTGCCAGTAGTTACACGAGTACCTGCAGCTAGTTACAACGAGTATCTTGCAGCGGTTACACCGAGTATCTTGCCGAGCTGTTACACCGAGTATCCGCAGCTCGTGACCACGAGTATCCTGCACAGCGCGTTACACCGAGTATCATGCAGCTCGTTACACCGAGTATCTGCAGCTCGTTACACCGAGTATCCTGCAAAGCTCGTTACAACGAGTATCTGAAGCTCGTTACACCGAGCTCCTGCCAGCTCGTTACACCGAGTATCCTGCAGCTCGTTACACGAGTATCCTGCAGCTCGTACACCGAGTGTATCCTGCCAGCGCGTTGTACACAGAGTATCCACAGCTACACGAGTATCCTGCCGCTCGTTACCACCGAGTATCCTGCGCTGGTACACCGCGTGGTCCTGCCGCTCGTTACACGCGTGTCCTACAACAAATTCAAAAATGACAAAAAAAATCGTTTGTGGTATGAGTTTAACAACTCTGTTTTAAGCCAAATTAATAACAGATGTTTGTTGGACATATTATTTATTTATAAAATATTTTACCAGGAAGAGTAATACATTGAGAGTTATGTCTCGTTTTCCCAAGTTGTCCTGGGCACAGAGTTAAGACAAATAAGACATGGATACAAATACAGCTTACATAACCAATAGTTATAATGAGACATAAAATAAGAATGTGTGTTTATATATTTCAACATTCCGAAGGGTTTTACAATGTTTAATATTCAAGATTTCAAGGTTTTCCAGCTGCAAAGATCGTATACTGAGATATCATGTTCTGAAAATACTGGCACATTTTTTTACGATGTGTTAATCTCTCTTCCCCGCGTCTCCCTCTATTTACCCTCCTATCGCCTTCCTCTCTCAGGCCTTGCTCCCCGCGTCCTCCCTGTATTGCTCGCTCTAGCTTCCGCCTCTGTCAGGCCTTGCTTCCCGCGTCTGCCCTTATTTATCTCGCTGCTGGCTTTCTCTCTCTAAGGCCTGTGCTCCCGGCCTCCCCTTATTATCTCGCTCTCCTTCATTCTCAGGCCATATGCTCCACCGCGGCTCACCTTACTTATCTGCTAGTCGCTTCCCTCTCACGCCTTGCTTCCCATCCCACGCGTCTCCTATTATCCTCGCTCATGCGTCCGCTCTCAGGCCTTGACTTCCTTCCGTCCAGCTCTCCCTTATTTATCTCGCTCTCGCTTCCTCTCCTCAGGCCTTGCTTCCCTTGCCGCGTCTCCCTTACTTATCCGCGCTCTCGCTTCCCTCATCAGGACCTTGCTTCCCTTCTTCCCCGCGTCTCCTATTATCTGCGTCTCGTTCCCTCTCTCAGGCCTTGCCTTCCCCGCGTCTCCCTAGTATATCTCGCTCCCTCATCGCGCTCTCGCAGGCCTTGCTTCCTCACCGATCTCCCTTGATTATCTCGCTCGCGCTTCCTCTCCAGGCCTGCTTCACTCCCCGCGTCTCCCTTATTTATCCTCGCTACTCGCTTCCTCTTACAGGCCGTGCTCCCCGCATCCTCCCTATTATCTCGCTCCGCTTTCTCTCTCAGGCCTTGCTTCACCGCTCCTCCCGAGCTCGCTTATTCTGCTCTCACGCTTCCTGCTCTCAGGCCTTGCTTCCCCCGTCTCCTTATTTAACTCCTCTCGCTTCCCTCTCACTCAGGCCTTGCGTTCCCCGACGTCTCCTTATTTATCTCGTCTCGCTTCCTCTCTCAGCCTTGCTTCCCCGCGTCTCCCGTATTTTATCTCGTCTCTCACATCCGCTCCTCTCTCAGCCTTGCTCCCCCGCGTCTCCCTTATTTATCTCGCCTCTCTCCTTCCTCTCTCAGGCCTTGCGTTCCCGCTCTCCTTTTATTATCATGGCTCGACTACATCGACTTCCTCCTCTCCTGCCTTGACCCCTCAGCCGTCTCCCTTACTTATCTCGCTACTCTCGCTTCTCTCTCAGGCTTGCTTCCCCGTCGTCTCCCTTATTATATCTCTGACTCTGCTTTCCTCTCTCAGGCCTTAGCTCCGCCGCGTCCTCCCTTATTTACTATATCCTTCGCTCTCTCGCCTTCCTCCCCGCGTTCCTATCCTCTGCCTCTCTTCGCTCTCCCCGCGTCTCCCTTTTTATGGCTCTTATCTCGCCTTGCTTCCGGTCTCATCTTTCGTCCGATTCTCTCTCAGGCCTTGCTTCCACGCTCTCCCCTTACTTATCTCGCTCCCGCTTCCTCTCTCAGGCCTTGCTTCCCGCGTTCTCCCTTATTATCTCGCTCTCGAGCTTCTTCAGGCCTTGATGCCACGCGTCTCCTTATTTATCTCGCTCTGCTTCCTCTCTCAGGCCTTGCTTGGCCAACGCGTTCTCCCGTACTTATCTCACTCTCGCTTCCTCTCTCAGCCTTGTTTCCCCGCGTGGGGGTCTCCCTATTTATCTCGCTATCTCTTTCTCTCAGGGCATGCTTCACGCGTTCTCCCTATTTATCTCGCCTAGCTTGCCTTCTCAGGCCTTGCTCCCCGCGTCTCCTTATACTCCTCTCGCTTCCTCTCTCTCAGCCTTGATTCCCCGCGTCGCCCTTATTTATCTCGCTATCGATTCCTCTCTCAGGCTGCTTCCTGCGTTCCCTTAAGTTTATCTCGCTCTAGCTTCCTCTCTCAGGCCTTGCTTCCCCGCGTCATCCCTTATGTATCTCGCTCTCGCTTCCTCTCCAGCATTGCTTCCCCGCGTCATCCTTATTATCCGCTCTCGCTTCCTCCTCTCGGCCTTGCTTCCCCGACGTTTCTCCCTTATTATTCGACTCTCGCTTCCTCTCCAGGCCTGCTTCCCCGCGTATCCCTTGATTATTCGCTCTCCTTCCTCTCCAGGCCTTGCTTGCCCCGCGTTTTCCCTATTATCTGCTCTCGCTTTCCTCTCTCAGCCACTTGATGCTCCACGCGTATCTCTCCCTTATTTATCTCGCTCGCTTCCTCTCTCAGGCCTTGCTTCCCCGCGTCTCCCTTATTTTATTTTCTCGCTCTCGCTTTCTCTCTCAGCTGCTGCTCACCGCGTCATCCTACATTATTCTCGCTCTCGACTTCCTCTTCAGGCCCTGCTTCCACCTCTGTCCCCTATTTATCTCGCTCAGCTGTCCTCTCTCAGGCGCTTGCTCACCGCGGTACTCCCTTACTATCTCGCTCTCGCTTCTCTATAGGACTTGCTTCCCGCGTCTCCCTTATTTATCTCGCTCTAGCTTCTACTCCAGGCCTGCTTCCCGCGAGTCTCCCTTATTTATCACGACTCTCGCTTCCTCTCTCAGGCCTTGCTACTTTTTTGTTGTTTTTTCTCTGAGTTTTGCCTCCCTTATTATCATCGCCTCTCGTTCCTCTCCTCAGGCCTTGTTCCCGAGTGATCCCTTCATTTATCTCGCTCTCGCTTCCTCTCTCAGGCCTTGTTCCGCTCTCCGAACCGCCCGCTTCTCGCTGCGTCCGTTCCCATTTATTCGTTAGTTCTCTCTCATGCTTGCTTCGCCCTTTATATTCCTGCTCTCTCTCAGGCCTTGCTTACCCCGCTCCCCTTATTTAGATCTCCGCTCTCGCTCCTCTCTCAGGCTTGTTCCCCGCGTCTCCCTTTTATCTCGCTCCTCGCTTCCTCTCGGACCTTGCTTCCCGCGGTCTCCCTATTTATCTCGCCGTCGCTTCATCGTCTCAGGTTGCTTCCCCCGCGTTCTCCATCGTATTTACTCGCTATCGCTTCCTCTATCAGGTCTTGCTCCCCGCGTCTCCCTTATTTATCTCGCTCTCGCTTCCTTCTCAGGCCTTGCCTACCGCGTCTCCCTATTTATCTCGCTCTCGCTTCCTCTCTCAGGCCTTGCTTCCCGGTCTCCCTTATCTTATCTCGCTCTCGCTTCCTCTCTCAGGCCTTGCTTCCCGCGTCCCCATTATTTCTCGTCTCGCTTCCTCTCTCAGGCCTTGATCGCCGCGTCTCCCTTACTTTATTCGCTCTCGCTTCCTCTCTCAGCGCCCTGCTGACCCACGCGGCGTGGCTTTGCGGGTTAGTTAGATGACTCTACACCTGGTTGTTCATTGCTACCTGTCCAGCCTTTCCCAGCAGGGCAGGAGGGACATCTCTTCTCCAGGTGAGGGGCGATGAGGTGGGGGCAGGGGGAGAAGATTGATAATTCGGGGGCCCTTATTAACCCGAGTTCTCCTCCAGCTCCGGGACATGTTGAAATCTACTCTGGGTTGAAAATCAACGACCAGACGGGGAAACGCGCTGACTGGGAGAACGAGGATTGACGGCCATTCACTACGTCGCATCACCTCCTGCGGTGGGCCAGAGAGCTCTTACTTGGGCTTTATTAGGGCCGCTCCGCTATCGCCCTGTAATGGGAAGGACAGGATGAAGGGAAGGGGTCTCTCTTTGTCGCTGTATAGTGCGAGGGACGGATTGTCAGCCTGTTGTGTGAGGAGCAGACTGCGCTCTGAGGTCCCTCCTGGGTTTAGTTATTAAATAGCTCATTATCTTTTCCAATTAAAGCAGCAGCGTTACTGACTCTGCTCGCACGGATAAAGATTATTTAGCAGAAAAACGTTGCTTACGTATTGGGTCAACATATTAAAGCAGCCATGAGTAAAAAGCAGCCTTCTCATTCTGAGGAAGATTAACGTGTCCTCCAGATATAAGGTGTATATGTGAGAACCTTCTGTTACGGGACTCACTTTGCTGTGCTTCTCCCTCGGGAGCGGCTGTAACTCACTTCCCTGAATCACTGCTGTGTGCTTCTCCCTCTGGAGCGGCTGTCACTCACTTCCCTAAACCACTTTGCTGTGCTTCTCCCCTGTGAGAGTGGCTGTCACTCACTTCCCTGACTCACTGCTTCGGTGTGGTCTCCCCTACGAGAGCGGCTGTCACTCACTTCCCTGACTCACTTTGCTGTGCTTCTCCCCTTTGAGAGTGGCTGTCACTCACTTCCCTGACTCACTTTGCTGTGTCTCCCTGAGAGAGCGGCTGTCACTCACATCCCTGATCACTTGGCTGTGTGTTCTCATCTCAGAGCAGCATCATTCACTTCTCCTGACTCGCTTTGCTGTGTGCTTCTCCCCTGAGGAGAGCGCAGTCACTCACTTCCTGACTCACTTTGCTCTGTGCTTCTCCCCTCAGAGCAGCCGTCACTCACTCTCCTGACTCACTTTGCTGTGTGCTTCTCCCCTCAGCAGCGTCACTCGTTTCCTTGACTCACTTTGCTGTGTGCTTCTCCCCACAGAGCGGCTGACTCACTTCTTGACTCACTTGCGTGTGCTTCTTCCCTCACAGAGCGGCGTCAATCACTCACACCTGACTCACTTTGCGTGTTGCATCTCCCTTGTGAGAGGGCTGTCACTCACTTCACTGACTTACTTTGCTGTGTGCTTTCTCCCTCACAGAGGGCTGTCATCACTCCCCTGACTCACTTGCTGCTGTGTGCATCTCCCTTGTGACGAGGCGGCTGTCACTCACTGCCCTGACTCACTTTGCGTGTGCTTCTCCCCTGAGTGAGCGGCTGGTCACTCACTTCCCTGATCACTTTGCTGGTGTGCTTCTCCCCTGTGAGAGCGGCTGTCACTCACTCCCCTGGCTCACTTTGCTGTGTGCATCTCCTTTGAGACGCGCTGTCACTCAATGCCCTGACTCATGTTGCTGTGTGCTTCTCCTCAGTGAGAGGCTGTCACTCACTTCCCTGACTCACTTTGCTGTGTGCTTCTCCCTGCACGGGGCGGCTGTCACTCATTCCCTGACTCACTTGCTGTGTGCTTCTCCCGCAGAGGGCGGCTTTGCTCACTTCCCTGACTCACTTTGCTGTTGCTTCTCCCCGCAGAGGGCGGCCTTCGCTCACTTCCCTGACTCACTTGGCTGTGTGCTTCTCCCCTCCAGAGGGCGGCCTTCGCCTCACTTCCCCTGACTCACTTTGCGGTTGTTCCCCCATGAGGGCGGCTTCGTCACTTCCCGACTCACTTTGCTTGTGCTTCTCCACCGCAGAGGGCGGCTGTCGCTCACTTCCCTGACTCACTTTGCGGTTGCTTCTCCCGCCAGAGGGCGGACTTTCGCCTCACTTCCCTGACTCACTTTGCTGTGTGCTTCTCCCCGGAGGGGAGCCTTCGCTCACTTCCCTGACTCACTTTGCTGTTGCTTCTCCCATCAGAGGGCGGCCTTCGCTCACTTCCGAATCACTTTGTGTTGCTTCTCCCTCAGAGGGCGGCCTTCGCTCACTTCCCTGACTCACTTTGCTGTTTGCTCCCCTCAGAGGGCGGCCTTCGCTCACTTCCCGACTCACTTTGGCTGTTTGCTTCTCCCCTCAGAGGGCGGCCTTCGCTCACTTCCCTGAGCTGTATAACTTCGCTCTCTCCAACGTGGCAGCTGTGGACACACGAGAATTGCTTGTGAAATTCTTCGGACCACTGAGGTGAGCAAATAAACCAGTGCCCACTTTAAACCATTGCTCCCTGAGTGTACTCAGCATCATTCTTTCCTGTAGGGCGATCTTACGCTGGTATCTCTCACTTAGACCGCAAGATGTCACGGTCTTCTGCCTGCTCATATTGTTATTACCTGTGGGTATTTACTTCTAACATTACGGAGCATACAGTGCTGTGCACACGTTGCAGGAATATGTCCCAGATCAGTGCAGCGGCCTCCACACCAGACCTCACTGCCTGTGATGTGCATGTGTAAAATGCTCTGTATTATAAAGGTGCGATCTAAATACCTTTGTTGTATGCAGACAAGCTATGGCTTTACCGATATTATTTCTTGGTTTGCAGTCCCAACACACTCCACAGGGTGGCCTCCTACCTCTGCCTGCTGCCAGCTCTGGCTGAAGGAGAGGAAACGATCTATGGCAAAGCGTTTCTCTTGGAGCTGTTGGTAAGTTTCTTGTGGGCTTTGCCGGCTGTCCGTATTTGTCCCTGTACCGTATCTTCACACCTCTCGCTGCTCCTTGTAACCTGTGACTGCATCGTTCTGTTCTCTTACTATGTCTGCTTTATAGATCAGGGGTGTGCAAACTTCCCCCGCTGCGCCCCACTGCCTGCTCTCCCCCCCCCTACTCGCGCCCCCCTCCTTATCTTGACTTCTGTGTCATGACACTGCGGGGTCACTTTGCCATGGCAACGTGACGTCACCCCGCTGCATTATTTGACGCTGCATTGCTAGGGCGACGCGTCGCTTAAGGTAAGTTGCAGAGGCCTTACGCGATCCCCGGCATTTAATTTAAATGCCTTGGGGAAGAGCGTGGGGCCTCTGCAGCTGCCCGCGCCCCCCATGAAAATCTTGCCCACCCTAGTTTGCGCACCCCTTGTTTAGATTATGATCGATTTAGTTCAGAGAGATTTACAGTGTTGTACATTGTAGAATGGATCATTTATTTATTGGGCCGCCTAGCTCTACGATTGAGGTTGTGTCTTGTGCTGTAAGAGGAGGCCTTGTTAATGCTATGAAGGGAAGGTGAGCAGGAAATCCCCCCCGGTTAGACACAACCAATCATGGCGTCTCTGTCTGGCCTATCCTGCCTCCTGCTATATTACTCAACATTATCACAGTTACCGTTGTAAATAATGCAAAGCTCGGTGTCGTAGTGTAACGTTGTCATTCTTACTTGGTCTCTCATCCGGGAAACCTCATGTTATAAGCATCTTGTACATACACAGTATGCAGAATACGCACAGTCTCTGTTTCCCAGCTGTGCTGGGGAAGTCGCCTCTTATCGCTTGCCGTTATTTGCTGAGCATTATAATTGGGATCCCCGCTCTCTGCAATGCGTGATCCACCTGTGATACCTAATAGTGGGATTCTGGAGCTGTACTGAATGGGGCATTTGGATTGGTTAATCTATATATAAATAGAAAACAGACGAGTTCCTTCTCAGAGGATATTATCTCATTTTGAGTACGAGAGGCAAAAGTTGAGGTACCCATAGTCACACACACCTGGTACTTCACATCCCACTTCAGGGGCCAGCGGCCCTAGTTGCATGGCGCTGGCAGAGAGGTAACTTTATCTTCTGGCCTCCCCCTGGCAGGTGTCTCGGCACGAGCGCCGTATATCTCAGATCCAGCAGCTGAACCAGATGCCCTTGTACCCCACAGAGAAGATTATATGGGATGAAAACATCGTGCCCACGGAGTACTATTCCGGGGAAGGTGAGAGCGTCTGTAAGCGGATATCCCGGCCCGGCCGTGTGAAGCCCCTCGGCCTGTTATAACATGCACTTCTCCGCTTAAAGCCGCCTCTACCAGGGCGGCCTGGAACACACTGCGTGTTACAGATATAGCCCTTTGCAATGTTTCCCAGGCCGTTCTGGCATCTGAAAGGTTAATGTTTCATTGTATTGTAATGTCAGTGCTGGAAGCCTAGCCCTGGACACACCCCGCAGTCTGTACTCTTCACCTCTGGTGCAAACGTAACTGGAGGAGTTCGAGACACTGGGATCATTCACAATGGTGGCCATCTTTATTGCTCCTCTCCAAAAACCGATTCTGCTGCTCCCGACTGTTAGCCGCCGGGCTTTGCGATTGTGATTATTGTGAAGAGGTGGAAGTGAGATCTAGTTTATATTTTGCAGAGTAGATGGTGCCCCGCTCCTTGGTTCTGCTGGCAAACATTGTATTACAGCCGCAGACCTCTCTAATTAACGGCGTATGGAAACCGGGGAAACAGCGCAGCAATTGGGAATTCCCTGGAGGGGGCGCAGACACTAAGGACTATTTTGGGGACCAGTGATTATCTGGAGCTGAAAAAACCCATGGTTCCCATACTGTAAAAAAACAATATTAAGACTTCCAGCCGGGATTGCTGCTTTCAGGTGTGATTTCCAAATATTTCTGTGCCAGAGGTCCAGGCTCTGAATTCATTAGGGTGTCAGACCGTCCCTACACTAACTCTCTCTGTATTAGGGTGTCAGACCGTCCCTACACTCTCTATATCAGAGATCCCTGCACAGATTGTGATACGGTGCATAATCGCCCTGACACAATGTGTCTCTTTATCAGGGTGTCTGGCGCTTCCCAAGCTGAACCTGCAGTTCCTCACCCTCCACGATTACCTCTTACGCAACTTCAACCTGTTCCGCCTGGAGTCCACGTACGAGATCCGGCAGGACATCGAGGATGTGGTGAGCCGCATGAAGCCCTGGTAAGCAGTAGCTCAGATCTGGCCCATGACTGCACGATACTGCGGTGTCCTCTCTCTCTCTCTCTCTGTTTAGACCTGCAGCACTTTGCAAGTTGTAGATACATTGCTCCGCCGTACGGTGCTGGCCCTTTTAGTCCCGAAGGCGTAAATGTACTATTCCCGTGCCACGGCGTGCTTCTGTCCTCGGGGATTGATGGCAGATAGACCGGCACCAACTTACAGGGCAGCAGTCTGCCCGGGAACCACTCGGGCTGTTCCTTTTAACTGTAACAAACTGGGACTCCTTTCTCTGTGTTCAGCAGTTTGTTCTCGATGTGTAAGGCAGGGTGACCGTATCAAGAACTGTTACACAAGCTGGAAAGGGAAAAGATCGTGGTCGTGCTTCGAAGCTCAGCCTTTTCTCTGCTTTTAGCTCTGTATCAGAGTTATGCATATTACATAACCGGTTACATACAGCTGAGGACAAACATGCACAGAAACAAAGAGGTGATGAGGGCCCTGATCCTGGGAGCTTACACTCTATAGGGAATGAGGGACAATGTTGTAACGAGAAGGTAACGTGGCTGCTTATTGTTGGATACGGTGTGGCCCAGGTTAGAGTATGGCCCAGTCTGACAGCTGAAGCTATTACGGTTAGAGTGGAGATTGGTCCCGCCACACAGCTGGTCCCAGTGGGGTTAGAGGGGGAGGGGAGTTGTATGTTAGTGGTATGGTGAGTAGGCTTCCTTAAAAAGGTGAGTTTTCAGGGAGCGTCTGATGGTGCGGGGTGGGGAATTCCAGATAGAGGGGGCAGCACGGGAGAAGTCTTGCAGGTGGCAGTGAGAGGGGGTAATAAGGTGGGAGGAGAGGTGGGTGTCGTGGGCAGAAAGTAGGGGCGTGTAGCTATGTATTTGTGGATGAGGGCTGAGATATAAGGGGGCAGTGTCGTTTAGACCTTTTGTAAGTCATTAGGAAGGTTTTCCATTTAATTCTGGGGATATGGGAAGCCAGTGTAGGGATTTGTGCAGTGGAGCAGCACAGGGGGAACGGTGAGTGAGGTAGAGGAGTCCGGCAGCAGCAGTTTGGATGGATTGGAGCGGAGAGGCGGACAAGGGGAATGCCAACTAAGAGAGGGTTGCAGTAATCGAGGCGGATTAGGATTTTAGCTGCATCATGTATTGTATCATCCTCCATACTAAGATGGCCGCTCTGTGGTTCTAGTTATGGCTACATGGATTGTCCTTGTCCCATTGTTACATGGATTTCAAGTTCTAAAGTTGTCATTGTTATTTTTATGTAGCAAATAAGTAGTTCCACGGTGTGTTGGAATGATAGACAATCGTGCAGCCACCTCTGATGCTTTGATCTGCACAATCCACCTACCTGCAAAATTGTTCTAAAATGTTCTCCACAGTTGAGGATAACTAGTCCCATTCGAAATGTAGGGTGTCTTCACTCCACATTACTGCATTCAAATAGGGACAGGTCTCCATCACCCCGCAGAATCTGTGGTGAAGCGATGGCGAAAAGGTTGTGCAACCAATGAAAATGTATAGCGCTTTATTCAAAATGCAGAAGTAAAAATCTTTGTGTGTGAAAATGTGGCTGATATGGTGACGTCAATTGAAGATAATAAAAGCTTAAGGAAGACACAGCAGCGATTTATGGCTGGGAAGAAGCAAATCATTGCACTCAAGCAAGGCGATGGATCAACAATAAGGCAGTGCTGTCATAAAGAGATTAAAGGGCTTCTACATGAAATTGTACGAGAACACTGATAACACACAATCCAGCAGACGAAGGGGAAGAAGAAACCACCAATGAGGTCCCATGCGTCCTTCCACAAAAAGTAGGGAAAGCAATAAAATCCCGGAAGAATGGGAAGGCTCACGGGGAAGATGGCATTACAACTGAAATCATGAAAGAAGCTGGGGAAGAATTAGAGAAAATCTTTGCAAATCTCTTTACATGCTGCTTGAAGAACAATGGAGTAATGCCATTGTTGCCACACACACAAGAAAAGGGGCAGACCATTAACTACAGACCAATCCGTCTGCTTCCAATCGTACAAGATTTTTGCGAAGACGCAATAATTGGTTGTAACAGACTATGGAGTTTGCCCAGGCTGGGGAATAAGTGGGGATTCACTGGATACGGGTGGACAGAATATAAAATACTCAGGAACCAGACAGACATTTTAGGAGCCAGATTTTGGTTGCGCGCTAAGCGTTTTTGCTTGTCCAAAAGAGACCTCCGGCAACAAATCTGAAAACTCGCTGAAGCAAGTAAGAAAGTGGCCTCCATATAAATCTCAGCACAACCAAAGGGATGTTCATCAAATGTGTCAAGTCTGCAGAGATGGGAATAAATGGAACAGAACTAGAAGTCAGAGAATGTCTGCGTTGGCCGGCGAGTAACAATGGATGGGAACCTTTCGAATTCAATCAATAGAATAAAAATGGAATGGAGGCATTTGGAAGAAAGAAGGCCATCTTTAAAGGAACCGTTCAATGTGCATCAAGGGGAAAGTTTTCACCAAGTGTGCTCTTCCCCTGCTCGCATGTGGATGTGAAACTCGGACCCTAAATGCAAAGCTAATTCCGAAGCTTCAGACAAGTCAAAGCAATCTGGAGATATGTATGCTGGGTATTACCCGAAGAGACAGAGTAAAGAAATGTAAAACAGTGGGGCGGGCATATCGCAAGAAGAAATGACCGTCGTTGAACAAAGATGTTCCGTGACTGGATTCCAAGGGCAATTAAGAGACCCAAGACGGGGGCGCATGCGCGACGGCTGGAGTGCATGAACGTGTGAGCCATTAGCTCCGTTCTCAGCCGGCGGCAATATTAAATAAAAACGCAGCAAAACAGCACAATCAAGCCCCAATTCATATCTACACACTGCCTCAAAGTCCCAGGATGCCGAGAAAGACCCGCTCAAAGAGTACATCAGCGGTCCTGACAGATTACTTCACTAAAGGAGATCCAGCTCGGGCCCCCAGCCAGGAGGGAATGGCGCCAAGTAATTCCGAATCGGAAGAGGAGGAAGATGTCGGCCCAGACACCAGCAGAGACAACCAAATTATGAGACGCAGAGACATGAGAGAGTTCTGCTTAGACATCAAAAAGTGCTTTCAGTCTGAAGTGGCAGCCCTGAGAGCTGATATCTGCGGTATAGGAGAGCGCACAGACTCTCTTGAAAAAAAAATGGACGCCACAGTCAAAGCACTCCACAAAACAGACAGACAAGTGGCACAAATGAGGGAAACAGTCAGGGATATATTGGATCGGCAGGAGGATGCGGACAATAGGGATCGGAGGAACAATGTGAGGATCCGGGGGGTCCCAGAGACTGAAACGGATCCGGAGGACTTTATGTGCAGATGGCTCCAAAACATAATGCCCGACCGTTCGGAAGCAGACCTGCACCTGGACCGCTGCCACAGGGCATTGAGGTCGAGACCACAGCAAAATGCCCCCCCCAAGAGACATAATAGCCCGTTTTCACTTTTTTAGAGTGAAGGAGGCATTCTGCCAATTGACCAGATCTCAGGGAGACTTTGAGGGTTATAAACTGCAGGTCTATCAAGACATCTCACCCGCTACCCTGCTGAAAAGACAACAAATTGCCCCCGTAACTAAAGTGCTGAGAGAGGCTGGGACCCGCTACCGTTGGCTGTACCCGTTTGGGTTAATGGTGATACAAAATGGCGCTGCCACCACGCTGCGGAGACTAGAAGATGGCAGCAGCTTCCTCACCAAACTAGGGCTCCAGGACAAAATACCCGCAGAAATAGCCACAGGGGGAGCTGCACCATACACTTCATGGAAGGAGGTGAGAAAAGCCGACAACCGACGTCAACCCCACAGCCCGAAATGAAATTGGGACCTGAGCTGCAAATACAGACAAACACCCTACCTGTTCCCGTTCCAGTTACTGTTCCATAGTTAAAGAAGCAGTTCAAGACCCGTTCAGGTCAGTTCCATGGCTCCCCGCAGCTTCGGCAGCACCTCTCCACGAATGGCGGCCATCTTGGAGCAGCTCCCGATCCACAATGAGAGGGGAGGGGCCGGAGGAAGGAGACTGAGGAGGCAAATCTCGCGAGAGGACGGCCTGCCACTACCAAGATGGCGACGGTCGTCGTCACCAGGGGAGGAGCTGCAAAGCATCACGAGAGGTTCCCGACTGCACAGGAGCCACAGACGGAGGGTTTGGAGGCTGAGCAGCAGACCTGTCGAGCTGGAATGAGTCCCGTGGCAAGGAAGAAGCAGAAGAGGGGAGGGGGGGCTTAATATGTTTCCAGTTACTCAAGGTTTAACACAACACACCACAGTACATTAATAAATAAAGTGACAGGAGGAGAAGGTGTAGCACAATAGGTATAGTATACTAAAAAACAAATGATGAATAATAGTTTAATTTTTATTATTACCTTATTACTGTTTACTGTTAATGGAGAGTAATAAGTGATGTTTTAAAAAAAAAAGAATAAGAGGTCAAGGGGGACCGAACAAAAGCTAGGGGAGGGATTCCGAGTTAGTTATAGGGAGGGAGGGGAGCTGGAGGTAAGCTAGGTTACGTAGTTAGGAACGCGAATAAGTTGGGGGGGGTTTTGAAGATAGAGTCAGTTCTTTAAAAGTGCTAGAGGATAGCTCATGGCAAGAGATACCACGTACATAATGGTAAAATTTGTCTGCCGGCGGGGGCTTCAGTCTGGCCGTCGCTGTGCGTCTACAGACTCGGGCCGGGGCGGATGCCCAGGTAGCCGAGAAAGTCCTTGGGAGAGGGTGGAGCGGAGGAGCCCTGTGGAGGGGAGGAGGGAGCCAGGGGCGCGGGAGGAGTTCCACCTACCCGAAGGCAAGGTGGGGGTGGTGGTCTGGGACCATTACTGCCTCACCCACATGGTTGTTCATATCAATGTTGTTTTTTTCCCTTTATGTGCCCTATGTCCCATATGTCTTTCCCCTACCCTTCCCCCCCTCCGGCCAGAGAGGCAACCCGCTGCCATTGAGCGCACCGCTGTGCACTGCAGAGAGGCCGAGTACTCCCGCGGGGTACCGGACACCCCATCTGAAGACACTCAGGACAAGAGGTGAGAACACACGCACCTCATGTCACTAACATTTATCTCACACAACGCCAAGGGGCTGAATTGCCCGCGTAAGCGGAAAATAGCGCTCACCGACTATAAACGTAAGGGTGCGGACATTGTGCTGCTACAGGAAACGCACTTCAGTACCACCAGTTTCCCCAAATATTTTGATAAGCAATTTAGACAAGTCTACCTAGCGTCCGCAAGGGTAAAAAAACGCGGAGTAGCGATACTGATACATAATAGGGTGGGACTGGTGGTAGATGAGGTGAAGAAGGACGAGGAGGGTAGGTTCCTGCTACTCACAGGGTCCATTAACCAGCAACCGCTCACGATCGCCGTAATATATGCCCCCAATGGAAAGGACCCGGCCTTCTTCGTCTCATCCTTTGAAACTATACGCAAACACGCTAAAGGCGCATTAATTATAGGGGGAGACTTTAACACGGTATCAAACGCAGCCCTAGATCGCTCAGGGCCCTACAGAGGCCGAACGGATCCTGGAACCAGGGCCCTCGAACAGGGACTGCGCGATCTACGGCTGGTCGACATTTGGAGGGAACTCCACCCCCTCACTAGAAACTATACGTTCTACTCACACCCACACGACTCATTTAGTAGAATCGATTACTTCTTTGTCTCTAGTAGACTGGTCCCAAAGATCGCCCATGCGGGAATCCACGATATTTCGTGGTCCGATCACGCACCAATAGAGCTACGGTGCACACAGATAGGACTGGACAGGCCTGGAGCAAACTGGAAATTAAATGAATCCCTTCTAAAAATCCCGGATCTACAGATCAGGATTGGAGATGAAATCCAAACATTCTTTAGAGAAAACAAAGGAAGCGTTAGCTCTCACATAACCCTCTGGGAGGCACACAAAGCAACAATAAGAGGGAACCTGATTAGTATTGCGGCCCGTAAGAAAAAAGAGAGCAACGCTAAAATTAAGAGGGAACACGCGGAGATAAAGACACTTTGGGATAAATATAAAATCGCCCCAGACCCTGCCACCCGCCAACAGATTGGCGACGCTCAGACTAAACTAAATCTACTTCTGGCCTCCCAGGCGGAGAAGTCGTTGAGTTGGACTAAGAGAAGATTCTTTGAAAAAGCAAACAAACCAGATACCCTGCTGGCTAATATGATCAGCGCTAAAACCAGTAATTATAATATCCAGGCCCTACGGCTGGAGTCAGGCAACATCACGGCCAACCCGCAAAACATTGTAGCGGAGTTCAAAACATACTACGCGAAATTATACGATGGGGATAAAGTAGCCCATTCGGCTGGCACGGACAAAGCCCTGAAAGATTTCTTGAAGGGCTCGAATCTACCGGGCCTGAGTAGGTTAGACAGAGAGGCAATGGGTAGTGACTTTACAACGGAGGAAATATTGGAGGTTATCAAACACCTAAAACCCTCTAAAGCCCCGGGTCCCGACGGCTTCTCGAATCTTTACTATAAGAAATTCGGAAAATTCTTAACCCCGTTCCTTCGCAACATGTTTAATCAAGTACTGGGAGGCACCCCTTTCCCCCAACAAATGCTCCAAGCGTCCATCTCGGTAATACACAAACAGGGAAAAGACCCGTTGGACTGCAAAAGCTACAGACCAATATCCCTGATTAATTCGGACATTAAAATTTATGCCAAACTCCTGGCCAATAGATTGGGTCTCATCCTACCCAGACTGGTGCACCCAGATCAAGTCGGGTTTGTCCCGGGTCGACAGTCTTCAGACAATACTCGACGAATCATTGATCTGTTAGAAATAGCCAATGCCAGATCAATACCAGTTATGGCGCTCAGTCTGGATGCAGAAAAAGCATTTGATAGGATAGACTGGCCATACCTTGAGGCCACGCTTGGAGCGTTTGGGATGGGAGAGAAACTAACAAAAGCAATTTTCGCCCTTTACGAGAATCCGTTGGCAAGGGTTACCCACCAGGGGTTCGTCTCGGACCCCTTCCAAATTAAGAGCGGAACACGACAGGGCTGCCCGCTCTCCCCCCTCCTCTTTGCGTTGTGTATGGAGCCACTAGCCGCCCACATACGCGAGAGCAAAGACATTACGGGTATAGACATTGGAAACCAGTCGCATAAGGTGGCACTCTATGCGGATGACGTGTTCCTGACTATATCTAGACCCCTTACCTCTCTGCCAAATCTTTTTGACCTGCTGGGGAGATTCAACAGGATCTCTGGATTCAAAATAAACCAGTCCAAATCTGATGCCATGAATATTAATCTCCCCACGCACATGGAGAAGCTGATCGCCTTAAATTTTAATTTTAATTGGCAACCGAAAAACATTAGATACCTGGGGATCAACGTCACCAAGGCGTATGACATGCTATATCAGGCAAACTATCCCAAATTGACACAGACTTTGAGAGGGGACCTCAAAAGATGGTCTACCCACAATATATCATGGATCGGAAAGATCCACTGCGTTAAGATGAACCTGCTTCCACGCATCTTATACCTATTCCAGACCCTCCCAGTGCCGATAGGATTGAAGGATGTCCTCTCACTTCAATCAGCTATAGATAAATTTATCTGGGGAGGCAAGAAAGCGAGGGTGGGAAAACAAATTATGCGTAAACGAACGGAAGCAGGAGGGCTGGCGGTACCTTGTTTGTTGTCCTACTACAAAGCGGCGCAATTATGCCAAATCGTGCAATGGCACACGAATCCAGACTCAAAAAGATGGGTCGCCCTAGAAAAGGAGCTCTGCTCCCCTGTGGCTCTGGAACATGTAATCTGGCTCCCCAAAAAGGCACGGACTAGTGCCAAACTGCCGCTATCCTCCATGAACAACTCGATCTCGATCTGGGAGGCCACACGTATGAGATGCAGTCTGACCCATAAAGCATCAGGTATGACCCCACTTTGGGATAACCCACTCTTTGCTCCGGGCCGGACCAGCGCAGACTTCTCTATCTGGAAAAAAAGCAAAATTAACAGGCTAATAGATCTGGGGGGAAAACGAGGCGTTCAATCATTCGATTTACTTAAAGAATACCAAAAAATTCCCAACGCCGAGTTCTTTAGATACCTCCAGCTCAGAGCGTTTTATCAATCAGTGCAGCCCCACATACCAATGACGAATTTTGAAAAGCTCTGTCGTTCGGGGACATCCACCGAGGGACTCACATCGCAGATGTACGGGGAAGTAATCGGTTCTAGTAAGACAGTGACGGACAAGACGGGGTATATGATTAAATGGGAAAAGGACTTAGGGGAGGAAATTGATGTAGAGGAATGGACAAAAATTGTGACGGCGACGTCAAAAAGCTCAATGTGCACGACTTTGAGGGAGAATGCATATAAAGTTATGATGAGATGGTACCACACCCCCACTAAATTAGCTAAATTTCTGCCCAGCTACTCCCCATTGTGCCCAAGACAATGCGGACAACAAGCAGACTTGCTCCACATGCTGTGGTCTTGCCCCAAACTTACGCCGGTCTGGGATTCAGTTAATGATTGGCTGAATAGGATCCTCGGCACATCCACCCCCGTCGACCCATGGCGGTTTCTTTTGAACAGGCCGCAAAAAGGTCTCTCCAGGGGAGCAAACAAACTGGCGGTTCATTTCGCAACGGCGGTGAGGGGGGAGATTGCAGCACGTTGGAAACAAAATGAAATCCCAATAATCACAAAGATCAGGAACCGAATTTGGTCAGTTTGCCAGATGGAGAAATTGACGAGTCTGGTCAATGACACTGGCACAAATTTCCTAAAAGTCTGGTCACCATGGTTGGCACAGACAGACATACAGGGGGTAGATAGGGCCATGATTTGGCATTGATAGATGTAAAGTGCATTCTCCCTTAAAGAGGCCCTAAGACACCCCGACGGTCCAAGAGCACACACAGTTCATGGATGGACAGAGAGTGTGGGGTACACCGGTTGCCCGCCGGAGTATCGGTTTTCTTAATTGCAGAGAGCCAGCGGTCGCACGTTTAGAAGCGGAACCTCGGTCGGAGACCCCTTCCCACCCCCCCTCCCCACCCCATTTCCCCCTCCCGGCTGGGAGCTATATGTAGTTTGTCGGTTAGTCTGTCTGTCTCCCCGTCTGTCCAAAGTACACAGATACTACACATGATGCATGTTTTCCAATTGCAGGAGGCACGTTTCCCTCCAATGTTTATCATGATTGCATGACATGTATGTACTCACACAATTCAAAATAAAAAATTTAAGTTGAAAAAAAAAAAAGAGACCCAAGACGACCAAAAGTACGATATTAGGATTAAATCAGAAGATTTGCTGTAGCGACGTGGAGAAGAGGCTGTAACTGTGGTACCTGCATGATCATTGGGGAGGCTTCATCCAGCAGTGCAGCAACAAGGGCTGAATGATAATGGTGTGTATGTATATAAAATGTACATACACCCAGATAAAGAGATTTATATGTATATTTCAGAGAGGTGTGGGCGGTGCGCGCGTGTGTGGCGCGTGTGTGTGTGTCGCGCGCAACATACACAGAAAGTGAATCCCTGCGCTTCTCCCATTGGGGAAATAAATATACATAGTGAAATCTAAATACAGTATGTACGACAAAGGAGACTTTTGGTTACAACCTTTGATCCAAAAAAATATAATAATTTTAATATAATATGATCAAAGGATGTAACCAAAAGATGTAAGGATGTAACCTTTGTCTTACATATTTAGATTTCACTATGTATATTTATTTCCCCATTTATTGTTAGCCAAATGGGAGAAGTGCAGGGATACACTTTCTGTGTGTGTATATCTAGATCCATATCCATCCTTCACTCTGAGATATATGTATATATACATACTCACACCTCTGTACATACACACTCACACCTCTGTACATACACACACAATCACACCTCTATACATACACACTCACACCTCTGTACATACACACACACTCACACCTCTATACATACACACTCACACCTCTGTACATACACACACCCCCCACCTCTATACATACACACTCACACCTCTGTACATACACACACACCTCTGTACATACACACACACACACACATCTGTACATACACACACACCTCTGTACATATACACACCTCTGTACATACACACACACACACCTCTGTACATATACACACACACACCTCTGTACATATACACACACCTCTATACATACACATACACACACACACACACACCTCTGTACATACACACACACACACACCTCTGTACATACACACACACGCTCACACCTCTGTACATACATACATACATACACACATACATACACACACACCTCTGCACATACATACACACTCACACCTCTGTACATACATACATACACACACACACACACACACACACACCTCTGCACATACATACACACTCACACCTCTGTACATACACACACACTCACACCTCTGTACATACATACAAACACACACACACTCACACCTCTGTACATACAAACACACTCACACACCTGTACATACATACAAAATGAATAAATGATACCGTTCTGTAGCTAACGAAATGCTTTTATTTGTGCGCGCTTTCGAGATACACTGATCCCTTCTTCCGACGGTGTTACAGTGGATAACCACCACACAGTGATGCACTGTTTTTAAGTTAAACCTTTCTTGCTTTATCCATTGTAACACCGCCGGAAGAAGAGATCAGTGTATCTCGAAAGCTCGCACAAATAAAACCACAAAACGGTATCATCTATTCGTTTTTGATTATTAAGCTCGGCCAACATGGTACTGATATAATATATATAATATATCTCGATATATATCTGTCTCTCTATCTCTCTAATTGTTTTTTTCTGCACCTTGTTTGTGGGTGGGCTGCATGCGGTGACAGTGTCTGCACACGAAGCGTTGATGTGCTGAATACCTAGTAGAGTAGTAGAGTTCCATACCGGATACCCTGGCATGGCCTCTAGTATTCGCCACCCTCTCCTGCACCCAGCAGGCCTGATTGTGTGTTCTGTTTTGTGCCAGGACGCAGCTTATCCCGCTGGCACAGATCCCCTCGCTTTCCCAAGCTAAGGAAGAGTAAAGATGTGGAACCTGACCCTCCCGCACCTCTCGTGTTACGTGGCTATTTGCTTGTTTTTGAACTGTAACCGCTCATTGCTCTGCCAATCATTGCAAGGGAGGTAACTCCTTCACAGCCTCTCTGCATGGAGAGACTTCAGGACTTTGTTACTCGGTGCTAACACCTGACCGCTGTACTTAACGTTTCTCGTTGGTGTTTTATCTCTGGAAATAATGGGCAAATGCTCTCACATCAATTACAAGAAATTGGAAAAGTTATTTTGCTTATTTCTCACCACCTGAACTTTGTACAGATCATCAGTAATGTGTGGCCATGATACCACCCCAGAGGTGGCTGTGGGAAGATCGCTATAATATATCTATATGGCACTGTGCAACAGTAATGTCGTATAAATACGTTGGTTACCACTCAAAGGATCTTAAATTCATTTTTCTTTCTGTGTGTGTGTGTGTGTGTATATAAATATATAAATAGATGATACCGTTCTGTGGCTAACTAAATGCTTTTATTTGTGCGAGCTTTCGAGATACACTGATCTCTTCTTCCGGCGATGTTACAATGAATGAAGCAAGCAAAGGGTATACTTAAAAACAGTGTCTCTTGGAATGTTGTCTGTGCTTGTCCCTCCCATGTGTGTAGATGTGATTTATAGCTAGAGGTGTTAAATGGTTCCTGAAAGTTAGTGATGTAAGAGTGTGTGTGTGTGTGTGTGTATCTGTGTGAATATAAATGAATGGAGAGCCCACAGTATATACAGTGCTTTACAAAAGGTGTGTGTGGAGTGGGAGTTAATATAAATGGTGTGGGTAGGTGTGGAAATGTGAGAGATTGTTGCATAACTAAAAGTGTGTAGATACTATGTGGTCCCTATTGGTGTAAAGCAGGCCTGCCCAACTCGTAAAGGGAGAAGGGCCGAACTGCTCCAAGGAAAAAAAATTTGGGCCGCACGGGTTAAATCATCATCATCATCATCATCATCATCATCTCTCCTCCACCACCTCTCATCATCATCATCATCATCCTCATATCTCCCCCAGAACCCCTCACTATCAATCTTTACGATACTCCCCATCTATCTCTCATACCACCATCTCTCCCCCTCACCCACACAATACCCCCCTCCACATCAAACACACAATACCCCCCTCCACATCCCCCCAGCCCATTCCATGTCAGCATCCGCCCCCACAAGTCAGCATCCCCCCCATGTCTCTCTTCCTTCAATATGA